>JAVQJS010052003.1:0-15771 GCA_036024795.1 Galaxias rostratus | reverse complement strand
TTTATTTGTCAAATGCACAGTATAATACAGGATCATTCTGAGCAAAGAAATTCTTATGACAAGGCAGGCAACAACTACGTAGAACAGAGCCAAAATATCCATACCAGAATATAAATAATGCAAAAGTAACTAAGATATACATCACATGTACAGATGGGGGACATGGAGAGTGGGAATTGGAGTGCAAAATATTCCAAATATATAAAGTGCAGGAGTGTTGATGAATATGTGCATAGGATTGTGATGTGATGATGCGCATTGAACGTACATGGAGTGAGCATACATATGAGAGTCATGTGATCAGTGTGATCCCTGGGGTTAATGTTACTGGTTGAGAAGCCTGATGGCCTGGGGGAAAAAACTATTTGTGAGCCTGGTCGTCCGTGCCCGGATGCTCCGGTAGCATCTACCAGACGGCAGCAGCGAGAAAAGACCATAGCCTGGGTGGCTGCAGTCTTTGATGATTTTCTGGGCTTTCCTAAGACATCGTGTGTGGTAGATGCCTTGCACTGAGGGGAGATGACAGCCAATGATGCGCTCCGCTGCCTTCACCACCCTCAGGAGGGCTTTGCAGTCAACAGCAGAGCAGCTGCCACACCAGGCAGTAATGCAACCTGTGAGGATGCTTTCAATGGTGCACCTGCAAAAGTTGGTGAAAGTTTTAGCGGACATGCCAAACTTCTTGAGTCTTCTTAGGAAGTACAGGCGTTTTTGGGCAGTTTTCACAGCTGCGACAGATTAGTGATTTGTTAAAGATGCGGGCCTTACTGTCCTTTTAAGGCTCTTCTGCTATATGTAAAATAGACTGGTGTTAGTTTGTGCATGTGTGTGTGTGTATTCTTCTCTGAGTATGTAGTAAGTAGTAATGTTGTCTTCTCTAGATGTTTCTGTGGTCTTGAGGCTTTGGAGTTGCTTAGAAAATGGCCTCTCTATTTTTGTCTATACCTGCTTAGTGACACAGGCTGAAAATAATAATAATAATAATACATTATATTTATAAAGCGCTTTTCAAAACACTCAAAGCACTCAAATAAAATAAAACTGCCCTTTATCAACTCTCTCTCCCACAATTTCCTTACTTTCCTTGTTTCTTTATGAACATTTCCCTCTCTCCTTAAATTTGAGCTTATACAGTAGCATTCATTCAGTGTCTCCCCTAAACTGTTCTTTTCTTTTCCCTCAGGGCTGATGAGTGGCTGTCTGCAGCAGTGGACTGCCTGGAGCTGCTGCCTGATGAGCTGGTGGTGGAGGTGAGCCGAGGGTTACCTCGCTGTGCTGAGGACCAGGCCCAGTGCAAGAGGCTCATCTATGGGGTCCTGGCCCAGCACTACGGCCGAACTCAGCGCCAGCCTCTGCTCAGCAACCATGTCTTCGATATCCACTCTGGCATCTCCGAATTACTGGGTGAGAGTATGGGTGTGACTGATGATATTTGAGCTGTTTTCATACTTGATCTTCCTTGTGCTTTTCTCTGAGGGCTTTCTTCCTCATGATGTACTCTGTTTGTTGACAGTCAATGGGAAGCAGGAGCAGGCCTTGGAAGCTTTACAGCTCTGCCTCAAACTGCAGGAGTCACGCAGCCGGGAGGAGCTACGCAGGTTGCTTCGGTTTATGTCCGTCGCAGCCAAATCACAGGAGGTCAAACTACATAAGGAGGTGAGGTGTGATGCTGGGGTTTGTGTGTGTGTGTGGGGGGGTGCTTGTGTGTGTGTGTGTGTGTGTGTGTGTGTGTGTGTGTGTGTCTGTGTCTGTGTGTGTGTGTCTGTGTGTGTGTTCTCGTGTGAGGTTCGTGTTGATTTGTATTGTGGCATTGTTGCATCTATGTAACTCCTGTGGTTGCTTCTGGGAAGATTGAGAACAGGATGGCAGTGAAGAGGTCCTTCTCCAGCTCCATTGTCTATAGCGTGAGGCTGGCCAAGGGCAAAGTGGACCTGATGGTGCTCTTCATGTTGGACAACCACTGTGATGTATTTAAGGTACATTGCTATCCTTGACTTTAACTATAGTCTGCTTAGGTGTGCCTCTGTTGTAGTTGTGTGTGTGTCCCTTAATGCTAATGGTATTCTGAGGCAACCACTGGGACAGAGGGTGGATGTTGTTTACTTTGAATGTTTATAGTCACTTGGATTGACTTTGAATAGGAGTTCATAAATTACATTGTTTATGTTGTCAAGGCCACTTGCTCTCCCAGTAGCTGAAAGGTAGAGGACCCCATCTCCACTGAAACCTTGCTAAGTGACTTGCTATATGTTCTGTCTAATAAGGACATAATAGACATGAAAGAAAACTGATGATACCATAACTTGAGACTGATGTGAATCTTAAATATACCTATTAAATATTACTATGTTGGATCGGTTCATATGATGCATATTTTAAAACAAACAACCTTTTTCTTTTACTAGATTCCTGTGTCATTACACAAGCTAGTTAGTGATAGACTAACCAGCATTGCGAATGGGAAAGACCCTAACATCATCACAGGTTGGCACAGTTTAAAATATTTAAAAGATTATGAAAATGCCAAGTGGCTAATTTACTGTAGACGACACTTCTAACTAACCAAATAAACACATTTGAATTATATGTCTTCTGCACATTTGCCAGGTTCTGGACATTGCACAAGATTGACAAGAAAAGCTTATGTGGAGACTGCACAGAAAACAACTAAAGAAGAGCTATGGGCCTTATTACGGACCATCCATGAGAACACAAAATTGTCTACTAAGGAAAAGAGACGCTTGCTTGGACAATTCTACAAGGGGCATCCTGAAATCTTTGTCCAATACTTTGGGACTAGGTTGGCTAATGTTGATATGTAATTACATTTACAATTATATTTATAGATAAACAAAGTCTGTATTATTTGTACATATAAGAAATAAGTAGAAAGGTGAGTTTGATGTAAATGTTGTAAAGACCGGTTGTACAGATGTTTTTTTTTTACATAAATATATGAGAATGTGAAAGCTTGAATAAATGTGAATTGCTTTTGGAGAGTGCTGGTGCTGATCAAGTGTTCACTCCATGATTATGATATATTGGGGGACCGTCGATGTCTGGTTTCCGTGACAACCAGATGAAGTTAAAGTGTTATTGAGATTGGTCATGTTGAGACCATGGCTTATGGTTGGTGTGTTCTGGGCTCCCGTTGTCTACGGCCATTTTAGTGTCAGTCATTCTGCAGATCATGTTTCAGTGAATGTTTTCTTTGTGCTTCAGCAACAGAGAGCGTGTCAGATAATAATAAAGATCTCAAAATCTGATCTGAAAATTATTTTTTGGGGCAGTTGCTTTGTTAACCTTTTTTCAAATTGACTATCAGATAAGGATATTAAGCTTCATACCAATGTCAGATTATTGTCCCCGCTAAATATGTTTGGATACATTGTGAAGATGCAGTTGACACACTCTCTTTACTAAGTTAATGCATTGCCCTGACTCAACAGCTAGTCATTTCAATGGCCTCTTACTAAGTGGCTTATTTTTCAACATTCAACACATCCTCGTTACTGAGATGCCTTTCAATTTTCCACTTTCGCTAGACCATAGGTCAGTGGTTTTCTTTGTGCCTTGTAACAATAGGTGTCTCAATAAAATACAACGGTAACAAACTGTGTAAGTCTACAGATTTTGATTAATTACTGGGAAAAATTGGCCTGCACCATATATTAATAAGAAACAACATGTTTATTACTATTGATCCGTTCAGCGTTGCAGCTGCTGTGCCACGTATTGTAACTATTGATTTTTATATTAGTAAAAGTTTTTAAATAAGAAAATGATAATTCCTAATGTTACCACATCATTGTTCTGTCAGAGCATGTCATGTATTATTACTAATACAATGACAAAAGCTGGAACAGGTTCTCTGCACAACTAGACAGAAATCAAGGTATTCGTAAGATTACACCTTACACCACCGCAAGAGTAAATTAGGTACGACTGAAATGCAGGCTGCTCTTACAAACCCCACGCTGCCCTCTTGCGGTATAAACTCTTCATTACATTTTCTTTCCACAAATAAAATATTAAGTATTATGTTCATGAGACATTAATCCTAAAAAATAAAGTCAATAGGTAGGTCCGGTTTCATTCTTCCCTCATTTTATTATAAGGAAATGTATCATCTTTACTTAGCTAGAAAACACAAGCAGACCATCACTGGAGCTTCACAAGGCCAAAACTCAACTGTGTCAAAATCAATGGTTGAATTAAAAACTTTGTACAGTAGTGTCCAGTTTTTTTAAATAAAACTGTTAAAAAAACAAACAAACAACCAAGGAAAAGACCAAAAAAATACCGTGTGTGTGTGTGCGTGAGAGAATGTTAAGACACCAACAGACACAGAGTCATTCGGGAATGGTTGACCACTAATGACAAACGGTAAGGGTAACATTCCTGCAAAGTCCGTTCCTGGTGTATGACTATGTGGGTTTATCGAATCCTCTTCTGCTGGCGTGCCCGGTAGATGTCGTGTAGGGGCGGGGCCACGGCTCCCTTGTCGTCCTCTTCGTCGGAGTCAGCATTAGGCCTCTTCAGTGACTTGGCTATGGCGTGGTTCTCCATGGAGCCGTTCCCTTCTCCACCGGCATCGGGTTGTCGACCTGTGATCAGCTCCACAGCTGCTTCAACTGCTGCCATACGGAGCAAAGAGAGGGGGTAAGAACATGGCAGTACAGTGATGTTGCACTGTGCCTGATGCTAGGGGGTGAAACTCTTGCGAGGGAGTCATTTAGTTTTGTTTAGTTCACACAAAATACACTTTAAAAGCACATACCTTTTGCTGATAAATAAGGCTTAGCTAATCTTATTTTTTACTTTCAGCTCTAGCTAGTAAAATAATAAAGAACAAGAAGAAAATACTTATACACAATACCATACATAAGACAACCAATCAAATGAGACTTACTCTCAGGTAAGGTACATCTGCGAAAACTTTCCATGATCTCATCCACCTGAACGAAAGGCCCCTGTAAAGCAGAGAAGAGCACACATTTAGCTCCCTACATGCGTGACGTATCGACACATAACTTTTGACTGGCCAAAGTCAACGTCGCTGCATGGTGATTTCACCGACCGTGAAGCAGGTAGGTGGAGGAAGCAGCTTCATGAGGACAATGGCTGCCGGCGGCACTGGGAACACTCCGCCTGCGACAGGGTGAAGGCCTAGGGCTGCGGGGCGGCATTTAAGACACGTGTTTCCATTTTTGAAGCTAACAACACTTGATGTTAATCTAACATCCCTTCAGGACGCCATCGCAAACAATCTATCTATTTAGAAAAGATGCATGTCTTGGTGTTTTGTGTATGTGATGTTGAGGGAGGGACATACGGGCCATGTGGCGGGGCTGGAATGGGATCATCTGGTTTGTGTCAGGTTTGGGGTACTCTGGCTTGCGGTCAGCCTCATCTTTTGATGTTGGAGCAGCCTGGGTCACCACTGTCTCTTGAAGAAGAGCAGCATATTTGGCACGGGACACATCCTGTAAACAAACACAGGAAAAAAGTGGTAAAAAAAACCCAGATCAAACTCATTCAAATTGACTTTTTCTGATGATCCATTACAAAAACGTATTTTTTTAATAAAAAATATATTGAATGAAAACACATCTTCTGACTGTGGGAAATGCAGTCTAGAGACCTTGTATCCGAGGGCTTTGAGTTCACTGGCTGAGCAGGGGTACAGGTCCATGAACTTGTACCGGTCTACAAGCAGAGCGGTCTCTTTCCCCTCGTACTCGTCTTTAAAGGCTGTGAAACGCCGCCGCTCCACCTTCAAAATACTGGCCAGGTCTCCGATGTTGCTCTCAAAGGCCAGGAAACGAGCCCAGATCTCGCTGAAAGGGAAGGCGGAAATCAGATTCCGACACGGGGATCAATCGACGGATAAACATACACAAAAAGCTTGCTGAGCTAACATACCCAGATTTCTCCGGTGAAAGGCTTCCTGAGGTTAGAACGCGCTCAAACAGAACTCTGGTGTTGTTGTCCTCTAAAAAGCAGGAAGGACCAAATAGGTGGGAAAAGAAGACCAGATATGTCAATCATCAATTCATTAAAATAGGGGACTGTTTATATACAAACTGTAAAACGCAGTCACATCATTGCTTCATATAACCTACCATTAAGGTGAGATAGGTAATCAATGTAGGCAAGAATATATTCTGGAATGTCTCCATATTTCTTCAATCCAAGTTCAAATATCTTGAAGGCCACCGACTTGTCCTGAGATAGAAGACAAAGAGGTTCTTTCAGTCGTCTTTCAACTGGACTCCCCTACCTGACCGTAAACGAGTGTTTACCTTGCTGCAGTAGTATTCCATCAGAGCTGCCGTCACATAGACATGGTGACGGGTGCGCATGTCCTCTCTAGCCTTCTTGAAGATGGTGCGTCCCGACTTGATTCCCTCAGCCCTTCTACCAAACTTCATGTACTGTATATAGACCAGCGTTGGATCAATGTCCTCGATGGCCAGGAGGCGGTTGTAGATGCTATGGACCTTCTCGTGCTTCATTCGACTCTGCCAGGGGCCCAAGGAGGAGAACAGTGTGATCAGCACATGCTCACACAGCCTTCTAGGGGATGTCGGCATAGCTGGCACTCACCTCTTCATAGTCAGCAAATGAGAAATATAGCAGCATGTTTTTCTTCAGTAGAGTCCCAATGGCACGTTCATAGATGTTGGCAGCCTCGTCACTAAACAGCTTGGCATTGTTCATGTCCTAATCGGAAAGCAAACAGTCAATCCTCTAGCTGGTCCACTGTCTCCCTATTTAGTACTTAAGCACTACAGCTAGGATTCTTACCCCCTTCTCAGCAAGTAACTTGCTGGATTGCTCCAAGTACTGGGCTGCTTCGTACCACACATCAGGGTGGTGTCCCAACACTAGCAGGCACTGCTCATAGGCAAACATCACTGCAGCACAGGCCACATAGCACAACAAGTCAAATATTAAAACTCCAAAGGTGAATTGAACACACCGTCAACAATACTATTCCTTTTCCACGGAGTCACCTCTCTTGGTGATGAGGGTCTGGTCCTCTGTGCGTAGTGGGTTGCTCTTCTCCCACTGGATGTACTTCTTCCACATCTCCACTTGCTGGGCCTCTTGGGGAGAATTCTGCGGGGGCACTGAGGGTGCATTCCTGTCCAGACCCTTCATCACAGTCTCATACTCCTGGAAGACACTCCAGCATGAGTCTTGCATCACACGCCCACGCCTGATTTAAGTGTTAAATTAATGGTGCCCAATGAATACGGCCATTTTGAAAGAGGACGTTCACCTTAGCCACTCTCCTTGCATTCATGTAGTCTCTGCTGCGATCCTCGATCATCTTCTTAGCCAGGTGCACATTGATGCCCTGTTCGTTAAATAAAGGTCAGCATAGGACGCCTACAACGCTAACACGTTAACACGGTCGGAACCTGGGCCCAGCTTCACCCTATGATGCCTAGTCTCACCTCCTCATACTTGCTGTAATCTCTCCACAGCTGCTCGATGTTTATCATTGGATTGACACAGCCTCTCTGGTACACCCTCCGCACAGCGGTGATCCTCTGGTTCTCTGCATATGAGCCCACGGCTTCACTGCAGGCACAGGGGTTCACAGTTATGTTGACCTTATAAGTTCAACCACAACATGAGCAAAACCAAGTAGCACTTACACTCCTTTGAGGAAGTTGATGTAATCCACCCATATCTGTGGAGACAGGACACGCATTACACAATGATAATGACTTCTGAGACTTTGTTGGTTGTGAAATCATCAAACATTTACCTGGTACGACATAATCTCCATGCCAATCTTATCTAGTGCAAAATCATACGCCTGGGCCATCTTTTCTCTGAAGACAAGAAAAAAGTTTGAGGCAGGGGACAAAAGTTGCATTACAATAGACAATGAGGGCTTGTACAGGATGGGCTGTTAATTAAGCCACGACCTACTTGTAGCTCGGCAGCTTTCCTTTGGTCTCTCGGACATATGAGAGGTAGCATTTCCACAGGTCAATGTGTAAAACTTTCATTAGGCATCTCTGAAACAGCTACAACAAAACCAAGCAATGATTCAAGATTGAGGAACATTTCTTGAGTTATTTGTAGACGCATTTTAAGACTATGCCCTCCTGCTCCTAGGTGGCATTATAGTCAATATGACTACAAGAGGCAGATAGAGAAAGGGTCTCGTGCACACCCAATAACATTTAGTTCCCAATGGATGAAGAGAGCAGATACTTTGTGTTAATTCTATTGGCATGGAACAAAATTGTTCGATTGTTGTGATTTACTTGGCTGTGCTGGCTTTTTGAAGGTCATAGAGAGCCTTGCGTATAGTTCTACTAGTAATGTCTGTTGCCAAGGTTGAAGCAATGAGAGTAAGACTAAACCTAGCGGAAAGACAGACCAATACCAGTCCCAAGTCCACTGTATAAGACTTGGAATAGATGGACCTACCTTTTCAACTTTGTCATAGTTTTTAGCCTTGACCTGTGAATTAAGAGTGTAAATGTAGAATTAATTAAACAATCAATCTGTCAAAAGAGACATGAAACATTCATGCAAACTTGAAAGCCCATTCACTCAAAAATATGCACTCTATAAAAAGTCAACAATGTGAAGTTCACACAACTAATTGTCTTTTTTTGTCTTTATTTATACATTTCGGTTATGTCACCTACTAATCATAATCAGTTGGCAGATAGAACATGGAAGGGTCAGTACGCAAGTCCTGTAACGAGATATTTTGAAAAAGGTTTCACGGATTCACTTGCTAATTTTAAACCTAAATCTGTCAGTACATTTTCCCTTCCTTGTAGCCAGACAACCCAGGTGAACCAGCACCAAATGTCTATCAGACTCAGACAAATAGAAAGAAACTGTCATAGCACTGACGTAATCTCTCAACGGCAGACAAGTCGGTCAGAATGGTACTCTAGAACACACCACATGGTAAAAACACTCAGTTCTATGAAAGGACAATCTTAAAAATGCTGACAAGGCTGTTTTGATTGCAGGAATCAGCTTTGACAGAGTGGTAGGGGCATGAACTATGCCTTCACTGTGGCTAGTAATTACAGCAAGGACTTTCAACAGTAGAAATCTGTTTACTTCCATAATTCCTTAAAACACTAATAGACTAATCAGTCAGTGGACTAGAATTGATGAAGACTGAAGTATAATTGTATTAACCAAACCTCAATATCTATAGTATACAACTGTGTGGTTGTGTTTGACCCAACCTGGGATCATGGAATTGCACAATTAAAACTGGACAAAATTAAATCCATAAAAAGCAATATACAAGCAAGGAAAAGTAAAACAACTGAAAATATACCTCAAAACAGGTCAACAAAATTAAATGTCCTGAATTTGTTGTTGTATTGTCATTGAGGGACAAACGTCAACTGAATTTAACAATGGGTGTCAGTCACAAGGACACAAACCCAACATTTATGCATGGTGGACCAACTTCTGACACTGGCTATGCAAAATTCAAAACACTACCATCACACCCCGTGAAAATGACATTACCACACTACAACATACTGTGAAGCATACATTAACTTATAATTGCTTTCACACTGAGAATAAAAACACATAAAATCTAATCATAAGTGACATATAAAAACCTAACACCCCTGCCTGTGCGCATAAGGTCTATGACTGCATTGTGTGGGGGAGATAGGCAGGACCCTAAACTTAAAGGGAGGTTTCCCGAGTAGTAATGAAGTACTAACAAGGCAATCATTACACAAATATCCATTCATGAACACCATGAAGAAAAGATGCAATAACTCACAATGCAAAATTTCTATGGTTTCTTGTTTTATTACACTTGTGTTAACTTTATCAGCAAGGCAGAGTACAATAAATGTTTAGTACAGATTAACTCCAGCATTAAGTTGCATACATGCTGGCAGCTTAAAGCAACTTACATTTAACCAGTCAAAACCGATAAGCAATCATTTTAAGAGTAGGAATTGAAGTTCGCACTCAAATTAGTGCATGGATTTATAAAAGTGTACGACATAAGGAACAATAAAGCCGCAGACGCTACAGGTACAGGCTAATAATTACAATGACCACAACTAGGCACCAATTCATATTCAGAATCAGAACTGGAAATATTTTGTTAGTTGGGAAAAGGTTATAGCTACCAATAAAATGTATGTTGGTAAAAAATACGGTAAAGAATAAATATTCTAATTTGGCTGCAACTTTTGTTCCTAACGCCAACATAAGCAAACGGTCCCTATTGTCCTGCAATAATAAAAGGTACAAGGAGCATGTCGGTTGCATGAAGATGACTCGGGAGACAAAAACCATTACAAGCTTTTTGATTAAAGGCAATGTCAAAACTACATATAATGTATCACACACGGTCAGTGATGTTGCAATGAGGGCCCAAATAATTCTTTCTAGAAAAAAAAAACTGGGAATAAGAAAGGTTATGTGAAATGCAATTTTGCCTCCACTGTGATCTGGTCTAATCTCCTCACTATGTTTGACAGTATCCAACAAGATCTGGCTGTGTAACACATGCAAGGCATTCACGTATATTATGTTTACAATTTAAATAAAAGGAAAGCACTTAGCTAGCCCAAATTCACTATTTTATGCTGTAGGTTATCAAATATGTCTGTCACCCATATCCCTATACACTTCTCTGACAGGATCTTCCTAGGACAGTTTTAAGAAACGTCAAATGTATTTGAAACTTTGTGTAGCAGGCACTTAAAATTCTGGCCTCAAATGGACAAAACAACAACCCAAGAGGTAGGTAGGGGACTAAAGGCATGACATGTTTATCGTTATGCAAAGATACACATCATTATTGCGATTTTATTTGCAAGATGAAATGGCAGAACCAGATTGCAATGGCTGGCCTAGTTAGACAAAGTGCAATATATACATTTTCTCAAACGTTGGACTGCCATATATTTGCTGCAACCCCCAATAGCCCCCAGGGACATATATGTAACATATTAAGCATTCAAATTCTAAACTTTCAGAAGAGAGCTGGAATTGCTTGTTTTAATTAATGGAGAATTGAAACCCAAATAAAGACCTTCTAAGTACAGAACAGATGCTTTATGAAGTCTGGCCATGTATCAATTGTAACAGATCTTCTTTTAAGCACTTGGCCACATAATTTGAAATAAGTGGCCAAATAATGAATGTGTAAAGATAATTATCTTCAATGAGTAAACCATCAGAACGGTTTTCAGAGTTGCATTTGCTGTGTAAATAAAAATAAACCGTGTTTAAAATGAGGTTTTCCCCACAAATTATTTGTATCAGGTCTAACCAAGGAGAACCAAGTTAAAAACTCTAGTTTCAAAGTTAATTAATACATTGCATGCCTCCCTCTATAAAAGGCCGTAAATACTGAAACCCAGGTCATGTGGAAAGTGAAGTGCACTCCTATTAATAATTAACATAATTGTAAAAAGCTGCAGATTGAGATAAAATGAAATTTAAGGTCAGGGGCTTGTTATGGAATCAAAATGTTAACATGAACTTAAACGGTATAATCAACTAAATTACAGAGGGTAACTTGTGAAATGGGTGGGGGGGGGGGGAGAAAAAAAAACTAAAAAAGAAAGTTGGATCACCACTGGTATTCACAAGTGTTCTATAAATAATAATAGTATTAAAATATTACCCCAAAGAAATGACACAGGAGGCAATAAATTGACACAACAAGTGAATAAAAGGCTAATGCACTCCAACACTATTAAAAAAGTTTTAATGCCGTTGCAGACCAAACATGCAACAAATGCACTTTAACCCCATTAAAAATGTAGAAGATAAATATAAAAAGCAACATACAGGCGGTTTCCTGAAAGAGAGATGGTTAGGGTGATTTCCCGCCTCATGTTAAATAAAGACACAATCCATAGTGTGTATACCGTCATCCTCTGATATTAAAATATTTACTTTGCAAACCCGTTGTGATTGTCTCATGACAATAAATAAAACAAGAGTGACTCGTTTAGCTAATTACATCGGGCAAACTGGTATTGTCATAATATTTTTCAAATATTGTTAACTCTCAATCTGTTAACAAAAAGATATAATTAAAAAGTGATGTAGTGAGGTATAACCTGTTGCTGTTTAAGATTGGATAGTCCTGCAAACTGTCCTTCCTAGAATCTACAAACTCATTAAGGATAGTGGTTTTTAAGACAAATTGTTGTGTGAAAATAACAATGTTGAGATGGTGAGAGAGAACTCCTACCCATGCACACACGGTGAATAAAATAATTATTAACCTCTGCTTCAATGAACAATTTCCAGAATCTGCCAGAACTTGGGAACTGGGCAACAAGTCGCTCATATGTCTTCCTTGCTTTGTCTATAGGTTGGTTCTATAAAAGCAAAATGCATTTATATTTACAGAAGTTAAGCTAACAAACACGTTTTTTTTAATCATACTTTATGTGAACACACAAAAATGTATCTCTTAGGACCACTTAACCACAACCCACCCACACCATCCCCCTCCCAATTCCCGATTGACCCCATGTAGAGGAATGCAACCCTGTGTCACTAAACCTGTGCTTCTCGAATCAGAATGCTCCATGCGTCCAGGTCATAAGGGTTCTCTTCCAACTTCTTCTCTGCTTTCTTCACCTTCTCAGGGATGTACTCTGGTGCAGCCTACGACAAAACAGGCACGACCACACATGTTACAAAAATGTTCGCAAAATCGCGTTAGTCCATGTAACAGCATATTACTGTATAGTAAACGTTAGTGCGTCCAAAACGATCAGTTTTCCAGCACGTTATTAGCATTGTACATTAGATTGACCCGTCTTAGGTCAGTTACGAAAGAATTACCTGTCAATTTGAAAGAAACTATTTGCATAAACTTAACTGTACTCGAATTAACTGACATACTGATAGGTTTTACAAATAGCACATTGTATTGAGATACATTAGTTAATGTTGAAGCTACAAAAAGGCGGGTGTCTCACGTCAGTAAGTTAACAAGTCTGGTATGTTTTACTTAAAACTCACAGTAGCAGAGTTTTCTTTTATCTTGACCTCAAACTATTAGTACTGATACGACACAAGTCACAACGCGTAAGAGGGCCAAAGAAGAGAGTCACGGGAACTAGTGTGCAAATAAAATATACGATTTAACGTTTAGCTGCCTTAGGTATTAAGCCATGCTTCTTAGCAAGGAAATAGCTTGCTAAGTTAATGAACGAGATTCTTGTATTGCCGGCTACTGCAAGAAGGCAAGGCCCCGAATCAGCTCTCAGTTACCATTTACTTGCAAATTAGCAAGCAAGCAAATCTCTTCAGTGAGAATTGTTATGTTAGATAACATTTGAATTTGTAACGCTAATTAAACTAAGTCTAAAATAATGAGCGCACTGCAAACCAACGTTTCCGAAACAGCTAAAAAATTTATCGACTACCTACCAATAACGTTATTGGCAAGCTAGCTAAACTACTTCGTTACGTTAGCACATTATAACATCACCACGTTGGATTCAAAAGCAAAATATACTGAAGGTGGAATAGTTTATGTAATTACGCTATCGTCACGGGGTTATTGAGCTAGCAAAAATTAACTGCAATTGGTATCCTATGACTTCTCTTGATTTACTTAGAAGTTCACGTTAACAAGCTTAATGTCCTAGCTGCCTTACCTGATCGGCTGCCGCCTCCGTGGTCATGGCTGGAAGCACTGTATTACGAAATGCAATAGCAACTCAACTAAAACATAAATTATACTGTAGAAAATGTTTAAAATGGTTAGCTAATCGTCATGACGTGGTTTAATACACGACGATCTCAACCCAGCCTAGTTTGCTGCAGCTGCAGGGCGATTGTGTGAGTTTGACGTAATCTCAAAATGGCGTGACTGAGTTCATTTCCTTTCACTCAGTACTCCTACTAGCTGCTTTGAACAGTGAATCATGACAAAAAAATAACTGAGCATGAATTGCGCATTTTGAAAGTAGGTCCGATGATATTTTCAATGGTAGCGAACATATAAGTGGTTGGATTTATGGATGTAGAAATTTACAATGTTGAGAAACAGACGTGCTGTCGTTATTACTTTTCCTTTATAGGGCACAATGTGTAAAAAAAAAAAGTTCAAAATTGTATTAACATTTTGCTGTTGATTTTACCTAACTGTAGTCATTTTTTTTTATTTACATAATTTTTTTGTTTTAGTTTGATCAATAAATGCCTGAAGAATATTTAAATGTGTAATATTATGGTTTCATTTATAATATATACATCTTCATTAAAACAGCGTTTCTCAAAGCCCCGGTCCGCAGAGCTCAAGTCAAAATAGGTTGGAGTCTCAAAACAAAAGTGACATTAACAAACACCGCGCTTAAACAAAAGTGTATCCATTTACATAGGGAATGAATGGAGAGGAGGCCCTGAGAGTTGAGAAAACTCGTAAAAGCTGCGATCTCTCCTCTAAATACTGTCTGCAAGTGCACTGCGCTTGTGATTGCTAGCCAGTTTAGCTGGAGTGAGGAGGGGAGCAAGTTTCCATGGTTGCAAGGACGCCATTTTGGCATGCGTTCCTTTGAATGTTTCTCACACTTCGAACATTTCATGAACCATTAACTTCTAAAAGTCTTAATCATATATAACAGATAAATAATAATTAAGACTATTAATTAATAGACAAATAATAATTTGCAAGATATCTATCACCCCTAACGGTGCGTGGATGGTGGCTTTGGGGCGTGGTGGGGTAGGTCGTGTATGACGTTTATGTCCTATAAACGCGCACATACCGGGCCCTATGACAAATACTTTTGGAGTAAAGACCGTTCTAAAATATTTTGCCGCTTATCTTCATTTAAATTTAACTTGTGTTTAGAGAGAAAAAAAAGTTTATTTTGCCATCTTGGCGATTGGACAAATCGCTCCAGATAAATACATAGTTTAATTTAAATGTTTATTTCTAGAATCGAGATTTGAGAGAGAAGCACACCTTTGACATTTGTGGACTTAAATATAAAATTTGTGAACTTAAATATATAATCTAAAATAAAAATGTATTTTGAATATATATATATATATATACACATATATATATATATACACATATATATATATATATATACACACACACACACATAATTAAACTAACTAAATGGTTGAAAGTCATGTAAATTAGCGCTGACGTCCATATGTTCAACGTAATCACTCTTCGACGTCAGAGCTATTTCACCGAAGTTAGAACAGACCCAGGCTAACATTTCTGCTGTTCAACGCTTGTTTGTATGCTACAGCCTTTCATTACTGTTGCCAAGATCTTGCCCCCAAATACATTACTTTGGGGCTAAAGAGGAAAGGCTAAAGGTTAACACGCACCTTGAGTCCATTACCGTGTTCCAATATTTTTGGGGGTTGCTGTACAATTGCCGTGTTCCAATTGCATTTCAAACATGCACTTGTTGTCGAATCCCTGCCGCCTTCTTCAGTGTCGTTCCATAAGTACAAAACTGAATTGAACTTGGTGAGATCGACGCTTGGAGGGCTTAGGGAGCGGGTGAACAACAGTGGTCACTCCAGAAGTGTATATCACCATTAATGCATTTTTGTGGTGGATTTGGTCCAAGATGATACACCAGTACACCAGTGGTTAGGTGGCAGTAATGCACGTAAAACTCCAGTGGCTCACCACTGAAGGAGAATATTAATTATTAGATGACGAGCGGGGGCATGGGAGTTTGCCTATCTAGTCTACATGTATCTTGTGGACTTGGAGAAGGCTATTAT
>JAVQJS010052002.1:0-10793 GCA_036024795.1 Galaxias rostratus | reverse complement strand
CCGGCCCGCGCGCCCCCCCCCCCCCCCCCCCCCCCCCCCCCCGGGGGATGTGGTGGCAGCGCTGGTCTTTTTCTTTTTGAGCCTCTGTCTGTGCTCCTCTAGAGGTCTGTGCTTTCTTTCTTATCCTCTGCATTACCCTGCCTCCCCACAAAGTGTTTTCCATCCCCACCTCTCCTTGCCTACTCTCCCTCTGTGCCCCCCCACCCCCCCAACATACTCACACTCTCACCCCTTTCCCTTCACTCCACTGGCACCACCTTTCACATAACAGGGGAGATTAATATTACATGAAGCGGTACATCCAATGTGGTCGCTATCCTGTACAGACTGCCATTCCGGGAGTGAGTGGTGTCCCACTTGGGAGGCAGGGAAAAGATGAGGAGAAAAATAGAATGGGGGTGAGGGGAGGCGGGGAGAGTAGAAGGCGCAGTTTGAAGCAGCCATTTTGGAACCCTTTGGATGCAACCCTCCCCTGCTTACCTCGAGTCATCCAGCGCTCTGTGCTCACCTCAGAGGTTGCTGCCCCGCCCCCTCTTGTTTGCCACTCCCATTCTTCAGCATTTAGCTTGCTTTGAAAATGCCTGGTGGATTTTGTTCTGAAATACCTCTTCCTCATGCCTTTCCCACCAGGTTACTCGTAAGCGCCTCCCAAGATGGCAAGCTGATCATCTGGGACAGCTACACCACGAACAAGGTAGGCGCCTCAGACTGTCCCCAGTGCTTCCCTCCGCAGCGTCGCGTTCCACTCCACCTAGACTGATACGTTCAGGAGATCAATCTTGAAACGACTGTGTGAACAGGGGTCTGTAAATATGTCCAGGTTTTGTTTCATGTTGAAAACGCGCACTTCCAATAACTCTCCAAAATTCCCAATGTCTTCGTGGGACAGGACTTCTGACCATGTCATTGTGTTGAGCTATGCCATCTCCCTGTCCCCAGATGCACGCCATCCCTCTGCGCTCCTCCTGGGTGATGACGTGCGCCTACGCCCCCTCTGGGAACTACGTGGCCTGCGGAGGCCTGGACAACATCTGTTCCATTTACAGCTTAAAGACCCGCGAGGGCAACGTGCGCGTCACCCGAGAGCTGCCTGGACACACAGGTAACCACAGCCAGTTAAATCGTCTCTAAAGAGTCCAATTCAGAGCCTTTTAGCGGAGCCTTCTTGCACAGTCAGGTGGAGGACGTTCTGGTTCAACCCGACTTATGTGCAAACGGGTGTTTAGATGTCAATCTGAAATGGAAGAATCATCCCCAGCTCTTCTTTGTTCCCCTTTCACTTTTGATGTCCGGATATGAAATCAACAGCTCCCCCTAGCTGCAGGCATGATGCTGTTCGTCGATGCAACCATCCTTTCCATTTCAGATTCGCAGTGACAGCTAGACTTTGATGGTGGTTCTTTCTTTGTTTTCCCACAGAATGTGTCAAAGAGTTGTGTTCTGTCCCTTTTTGTTTGCAGGCTATTTGTCTTGCTGTCGTTTCCTGGATGACAACCAAATAGTGACTAGCTCTGGGGACACAACCTGGTGAGTCAGAAGACCCGGGAGCAAATTAGCACTCTCCGTTCAATCCAAGTTCTCTAACTGTATATCTGCATCCTCCCACCACGTTATTTCCTGACTTACTGAGCAAAATTCTCCAAGGGAGTTCAAGGAACATTTCCAAGAAAGAAATAAAAGTACAAAACATTTTTGAAGACTGCAGCACCGCTAGGGTACCTAACCTCTCCCACCCCTCTGCTCTATGTCCCAGTGCCCTGTGGGACATCGAGACAGGGCAACAGGCCACTACCTTCACCGGCCACACGGGGGACGTGATGAGCCTGTCCCTCAGCCCCGACTTCAAGACCTTCGTGTCGGGGGCGTGCGACGCGTCCTCCAAGCTGTGGGACGTCCGCGACGGCATGTGCAGGCAGTCGTTTACGGGCCACGTGTCCGACATCAACGCCGTCTGTGTATGTATGGGATCACACCTGGGATAAGGTGGAGAAAAACGGGTTAAGGAGAGCACAGTCTGTATGTTTTGGGTTGGATACACAGCACAGCCACAATAGGGTTGAGAGATGAAGAGGCTTAAGGGAACACAGTCTTTGTATGTTTGGGGTCGGTAGTGTCCATAGTGCTTATTGGGTCACAGATACAGTACAGCTGGGATTGTGCTGAGAGATAAGGAGGGTTTAAGGGGAACACTGTGTGGGTGGGTGTGGTCAGGTACACAGTGCAGCCGGGATGGGGCTAAGAGATTAGAAGTTTTTAAGAGGAGCGGTCTGTATGTATAGAATCACACACACACCGGGGATAGGGCTGAGAGATAAGGAAGGTTAAGGGAAATACGTCTTGATCTAGAAGTTGTCACCAAGCCATGGTGGCCCACTGTGCATAGTCCAGTGTATGTTGTTCCCATTTAAAACTGTTGGTGACTGGTTATTTAGTGGGAGAGGGAAGTAGAGGCTGTTCGCTTCTTCTCCTTACCCCCTGCCCTGCCGTCACCCCCTTTCCCTTCCATAGTTCTTCCCCAACGGCAACGCCTTCACCACCGGCTCGGACGACGCCACCTGCCGCCTGTTTGACCTACGCGCCGACCAGGAGCTCATGATGTACTCCCACGACAACATCATCTGTGGCATCACCTCCGTGGCCTTCTCCAAGAGTGGCCGCCTGCTGCTGGCCGGCTACGACGACTTCAACTGCAACGTGTGGGACACCCTGAAGGCTGAGCGTGCCGGTGGGTGGAGCTCCCGCCTCCCTGCATTCTAGGGCTGTTTGTTGACACGATCACAGCGTGGGGTTTGGTCATTGCAGCGACCATTTCTCTGTCAGTTAATACTTAACCAATACATGATTTAGTTCATGAGTTTGATCCTTTTGTTGACTGACCCTATGCAGTGAATTGAAGTAACTTGTCTGCATGCTGATTGTCCATGTTCTCCTTCCCAGGGGTCCTGGCAGGTCATGACAACAGGGTGAGCTGCTTAGGGGTGACAGACGACGGAATGGCTGTAGCTACTGGCTCATGGGACAGTTTTCTCCGGATTTGGAATTAAGTCCTCCGTGTCCACCCACCAATGCCCCCCCTTCCTCCCTGCTAGCCATCCCAACACACCCCCAACCATCTAGATCTACTGGGCTGGCCCTGAGGGTGAACACTGTGTCAACCAAACCCGACCCCAACTCACCGCCCACGCCACAGCCACAGCTGAACCCCCCAGCCGCTGTGTGAAAGTAACTACTCTTTCTACCTTTCCAAGTGACTTTTTTTATCCACCTATTACACACACACACACACACACACACGAGCTTTTCAGTATGTATGTAGAAGTTGTCCAATCTAAATAAGAAAAGGTATTATAAGGTGAAAAAAATAAATAAGAAAAAATGGTGTCATCCCTTTGTTCTGACGGGGTGGACAAGTGCGCATGTTACCGTGGTTACAGCCAAACTAGAGGACAGTCCGTGTGTAATATGTAAATGTATGTATAAATACAGTATATATGTATAGCATTATGTGTGTATATATGCATTATATATGCATATATAATGTGTATGTATATATTTTTGTAGTTTATTTCCCACTTTATTTTTTATGTTTGTTTTCTGCTTTATGGTTTGACTTGTTTAATGTATATAATATTTGCAGTACTCCACGTTAACACACTCAGATTTGTATCTCACTTGCCTCTTATATAGCCCTGTGTATGTGAATATGCATGGGTGTGTGCGCGCAGTGGCCTTGCACAGGCATACACATACGTCCTAGATCTAAAAAATACTGTACTTAGGTTTATGATAAAACAATATCCCTTATGTATTGGCTTTTTGCTCGCACACCTTGGTTCTGAACAGAAACCATCACACTGTTGCAGTGTGTGTGCGCACAGAAAGTCTCAAGGTCAACAAGGTTGAGGTTTTAGTCTGACACGGTTTTAGTTCCTTTTTAGAAAATGACAATGACTACTGGGCCTCAAGGTTTTTACATTTGTGTGGAGGTCAGTTCTTTGGCTTTCACATTTTGGGTCTTGGCCCAAAACGGAAATTGAATGGCTAGCCGCTGCCGTTGAAAAACTGCCTTCAGATTATTCCCTGCATTTATGTCTAGGTCTATGGCTTAATAAGGAACATGCCTGACTTTCAAATGTTGAGCCCTATACTGAAAGGGATGGAAGAGTGGTATAGCAGAAGCAACAATAAACTAGCTATGTTTCTTTAAGTCTTAATTTAATGTTGTACACTTAGACCTGAACAGAGATGCCGAACAGTGAAATATAGTAAGGGATTTATTTAGTTTAGTCCTCTCTGAGCAAAGTTAGAGAAAGTGCTTGTTCATTTTATCACTGTTATTATGTAACCATTTAAAGTCCTCTGTTGCCATCCACAAGGTGTTACTTGAGTGACACCATGGAACTTTTCACTGCAGAAATCTCTGTAGCCACAGTAACTCCCACCAGTGCCACCACAAACCTATAAAAAGGAAGCTTACAAAATGTTGTCTGTATTAAACATGTTTTTGTTTCTCACCAAAACAAATGTAACAAACAGTAAATTATTGTTAGTGAAAAAGGTACACTCAGTAGTAATGGAAAGTACACTTGGTAGAGAGATAGATAATGCACTCACATTCACACACAAACTGTAGTACAGACCAATAGCACACAACGTCACTGCCCTTAAGGGTGACTCTGTTTTAGTACATCAATCATCTTCCATTATATTTCCTGTTGATTGAATACTTTTTTTTACCTACAAATTGGCTGTTTAAGTGATGATCTTGCACACAAACCTTGGTGCAACATAAGTTGGACTACATGGTTTGTGTGTTAAGATTGGACATTGTATCTCCATTCTGCCTTACTAAACTGTAGAATAGATACTAGGAAGTTAGTGACTACTATTGATAACAGTAAAACTCTGATGTTTTGTTCTTCATTATTTAAATATTAGAGTTGAGTGAGGTACTAAAAACTTACAATGAAAAATTCAACTCAAGAAGCTCATAGCCTTGCCAAAACACTAAAACCAAGCTTAAACAGATGACCATCACAGCCGCATGCGGCTTGATAGCTTCTTGAGAAAGTGCTGTACATTCTTTTCTATAATTCTACTTTCTACAGTACCATCTGTTGTATTTATGAATGATTACAAGAAAGCCCTTCTTTGGTCATACAGTGATTATAGTAGCTGTTTGTTTTAGTTGTTTGTCTTTATATGCTTTACTTGGCTTTGCATTCATTAATTTGAAAAAGACATGGAAGAATTTGTGTCTTAAATAACATCCTTGAGGAAGCTAATTATGTTGCATATCAGTGTTTGGACACTCACTGATTAGTGTGGGTAACATGATTTATTAATTGTTCATTTTTCTCATGTGCCAATGTTACTCACTGACCCTGAGCTGTGAACTGAAAAACAAGTCAATGTGGCAAAAAGTCTAGCTTGCTATTTAAGGTGCCAGCATTTTCCAGAAAACTTTATCCTTGATCTTAAGTATAATTTACTTGTGGAAATGTCCTCAGCCTATCTAAATATTTTGTTCAGATTTGAATATTGCAGTAGTCCAAATCAAATGTCGTTGACATTGTTTTTTTTTTTTTAATGGGTCCACACATTTAAAATACTAAAGAATAAAATTAGGCCTCCCAGGTTAAAAACACATAATAACCCAACATTGTGGAAGGTTAAAGTGTTTCTTTTGCCATCCTGTAATTGACAAACGACCCCAGTCCTTAATACCTGAAAATTAAATCATCTGTATTAGTGAGAATGGCACTGTGTAAAATGCAACAGTATTAAAGTGGAGCCTACTATCTTGAACATAAGTATCTGTGCCTGTTCAGTTCACTCATAGTAATATATAGAGTTCCATCGTTCAAAAGGTGCTTAATCTCTCAAAATTTGACAACGCCATTGTAATTGCCTTTAGTCTTCAAGTTGTATTTATTCTGATATGATACAACTCCGGTGAAGGCACTAGTGTCACCTTGTGCTTTTACCGTTGGGCTTAGCCTTAGTCTGCAATGGCTCTCATGTCTATTAGATTCTTCTCGGTTTTATCTAAAGCTACCGACTGGCAATTGTGATCTTGTCATTCCATCGCCCCCTCTTGAAGCCCTTTTCCTTGGAAACCGAGGTTAGAGATTAAGACACATAAGGTTGCCTGACCAAGGTTGACTTTCTAAAATAGGTTTTTGAAAATGCAAGCCTGCATGCTTTTTGTGTGCATTTAACCTTCCAAATTCCATGTCTCCCCCCTCACCAAGTCTCCCTCTGATTATTATTAGTATTACAATGGGTGATCACCACAGCACCAACACAAATTAATGCACTGCCCTTTGGCTAAACTCCTTATCCTGACTATCGTCTTTAGTTTTTCTTTATTTATTGTTGTGTGTTTTAAGCCAGTGAAAACCAGGGACTTGGTGCCATGATTTCTCTTACAGTGCTATTGTGTGAAATTATAATCACTTGTTATGGAATAATTTTTTATAGTCTTTTTCACACCAGATTTTTTTTGTACAGTGGCTTGGTGATACTGATATGTTGCCATGAGTTGATATTGTAACCAATAAAAGCTTTTAACCAAGGGTTTTGTTTGTGATCTTAACGTTTCTGAAGGTTACCCTATTTATATATTTGTTCACATTTGACATTACTTTTATGAATACACTGTGCAGTTTAAAATGTATTTGATTCAAAATACCCTCCTTTGTAGTGGTTTTATCAAAGAAGTTTAAAAAATCTGTGAAGGGTGCAAGATCGTCATGAATATAAACTTCTAAAAATGCAGAATTATCTTGACCAACAGCATGTATACGTAACGGCACAATGCATTCCAGATCAAAAGCAAAATTGTCAGTTCTTTTTCCTGACAAAAAGGTCCCATGGTGTTCAACCAGAAAGGGAAGACCTGGTCTCACCATGCCAAATGACATATCTGTTGCTGGTGTCATTTATGTAAGCTGTCTTTACATGTCCATATAGTCTTCCATGTACTCACACCAACAGATTACTTCCATAGGTATCTCTGCAACTACAACAAATTTAAACTTTTTCAATCTGAAATGACAAGATACCACTAGGTAGCATCATTTCAAAGCAACATCAGTTTGAAGTAAAAGGCTGAGATTACTGTTGCAACAGTCTTGGGACATGATCGCTCAACTTTTATTCCCAGAAACGGGCCTTTAAACATTGAGATTATTTACTTTTTATATCAAAATGTATTAATTAATACCAAATATCTGCATGTCATAAGTTATTTAAAGTAAAGCTGTGATCATGTAGGAAATAAACATAAAACATTTGCAATGGTTTTGTTTCTACACAGTAGCCTATCTTATCTTTTAATATAACCTTAAATCAGGAAGTATTTTCAATTTGCATTCTTCAACAAAAAGACAATTTACAAAGTGGCAATGTTTCTAGTTCTTTCAACAGACCAGGTCAATTAATAGAAATGAGAAATGTAGAAAATGCATTAGGTTCCAGAAAACTATCTACAGAACAGAATATCAGAACATCGGAATTCATTTGTCTCCTTCAAAAATGTGCCCCGGAGAGTAAGCCATACTTTAATTATTTGCCTTTCCTTGAATCTAAAATAATCTTCGTTCAACTCGATTAAAGTAGTTCCTGATATTTGATTGATCTTAGTTTTTTTTTCTTGGATCTAATAGAACAAGATTCAGCTTGGATTAAGAATGAGATACCCAAACCGGTTTCCCCATCATGCTCCTTTTACAAAGAAATACATATCCCTTCCGAGTTAGTAGTATAAAGGCATATTCACAGTTAGAAGCACAGTAGTGTCAACATGCAGCACTTGACCACTAGCCTTCACCCCAATTTACTTCACGTTGTCTGAAGTTCTAAACACATTGGATGAACTCGAGCATTCACGCAATAAAACCCGGCTTTGATTCAAATTTGTTTTGCAAGCCGTTCTCATTGTTCTAGAGTTGGTTACCCAACGTTCTGTCTTTAAAGTGTGGTCAACATTTGACTTATAAGAGTTTTAAGGCCAAAAGGGAAAAAGAAAATCCTGGGTCCAGAGGAGAGAGGGGACGTCGTCTCCTTTTGTCCCTCTTTAATACCTGGGCGTAGATGGGGAGTTTGGAGCACCAGTCACAGGGCTCTTGGGGCTCAATAGAAGCCCGGGATGGGACATAGAGGGGGCTACTTTCGTAGATCAGTGCTGAGGCTCCAAGTACTGCAGCGTGAAGTCCTCCAACTGCCTCTCCAACTCTGTGGCTTTGTGTCTGAGTTAAAAATAATTGATACGGGAGACGCAATTCTTTAACAATACTCAAATCAACTCATACCTGTTCATTGCATCTTTCCAATCTCGCTGTTCAATATATCAGCTTGAGCCTTTACCATTTCCACACAGCGCCTCAGTATTAAATCCTACAGTGAGTGGGGCCTGATGAAAAGGAGGAGACTGACCGTAGGCTCTTGGAGTGGCTCTGGACCGTCTCCAGCTGCTGCACCTTGGTGGTCAGCCGGCTGATCTCTCCCTCCAACTCTCTCTGCGTCTGGTCCACCTGCTGGCACAGCCGCGCAAAGGTCGTGGCCATCTCCCTGGGCAACACAAAGGTCACAGCGCAGTGGACGCTTTATTCACTCACAACCCATCACCAAGATGGGAGGCGAACAGAGCAGGCAGTGTGTGTGTGTGTGTGTGTGTGTGCCTGTTTGTGTGAAACGGTGTTGATTGGGAGGAGACAGATGCAGACTGACATAAGCCACTACTGCAGGAATAAACAGGCTAAACGTGTGAACTGAAGGTCAATCAAATAATTTCGTCATTTTCATCTTCCATTATTTATGCAATACAGAACTCATATACTGATCAATTTGGCCTGATACATGCTGATTCATTGCTACTCAAACAGAAACTGAAACTAGCTCAGACCAGGCTGTTACGAGGTTAACAGAGAGTGTTTAGTGGGTTAGACCAAACTGTTACAAGGGTTTACAGTGAGTGTGTTAAGTGGGTCAGACCAGGCTGTTATAGGGTTTACAGAGTGTATTTAGTGGATTGGACCAGGCTGTTCGGGGGTTTACAGGGAGTGTGCTTAGTGGGTCAGATCAGGCTGATACAGGGTTTACAGAGAGTGTGTTTAGTGGGACAGACCAGGCTGTTACAGGGTTTACTGAGAGTGTGTTTAGTGGGTCAGACCAGGCTGTTACAGGGTTTACAGAGAGTTGGTTTAGTAGGTCAGACCAGGCTGTTACAGGGTTTACAGGGAGTGGTTTAGTTGGACAGACCAGGCTGTTACAGGGTTTACAGAGAGTGTTTAGTGGGTCAGACCAGGCTGTTACAGGGTTTACAGGGAGTGTGTTTAGCAGGTCAGTGGCACTCACTGTTGGACCTGGTGACTACAGTTGGAGCTAGTGAAGCTGACGATGAGCTGTAGCTTCTCCGTGGCGTAGTTGACAAACTGGCGCTTGAGGGCGCGCTCTTTGGCCTTGGTGGTCCAGGTGAGCTTCTCGTAGAGGAACAGCATGCCGTACAGGGAGGTCGACAGGGCAATCAGACGCCAGCCCAGCGTCCGCCACACCTGAATGGAAACAAAGGGACTGACTTGGTTTAGTGTTAGTATTAGCATAGTGTCGCTCTATGACCTATATGGGAAAAATGAGAGTGAAATAAATTTAGGGCTCCAGACTAACATTTGATACAAGTTTCAGATGCCATCTTTTGCTTTTTGGGTATTTTATACAAAATCAACATCCAATTCTTTTCAAACGGTAATGAGCTGTAACAATTAATTTATTAACATAACATTCAAATCAATTAAAATAAAAAGTGATCTTGTTCAAAATACTTTATACACTTTGTGTGGGAGGACAAAATAAGATTCAAAGAACTTGGTGCTACTCCTATACAGTTTGAGAGACAGAGAAAGAAATGCTGCCAGTGGGTAGGTCAAAAGAGGATGATGTATAATTGTCCATAACTGTCTGACAAAAGTAATTACTTAAGCATTTTAAGAATAATCAAGTGGCAGGACCGTAACAAATATTATTTTTTAGTGGCAGCAAAACAAATTTTTGGGGGCAGTCTGGAGTCTTGTATTTGGAGGTTGGACACAATAGAAAATGTTTTCCCCTTGCTAGCAGTGGGGCTGTCTGAGTTGCCGGACAGACTCACCACGCCGCCCACGATGATCACGCTCATGGAGGTGCGGGAGGTGACGGAGGCCAGGTTGGTTGCCACGGAGAGCATCAGCTCCTCGTGGCTCATGACGGCCGTCTCGGCCTGGTTGGGCTGCACCACGGCTGGGGGTCCAGTGGAGGGGGTAGGGGCTAGGGGCAGGGCAGGCCGTGACACCTAACAACACCAGGAGGGAACAGAAAGGAGTCGGGTTATACCTAGGACGTGGCCTGTTTTTGTCTCTTCTCTTAACCAGACTAATTCCCTGCCATGTTTGTTGGTTCTATTTACAGCATTTCCACTACCTAAGTGGTGGAAAAAGTCCATCCCACAACATTTAAAAACGTATGTACAGTGAAGAAAATAAGTATTTGAACACCCTGCTATTTTGCTATTTCTCCCACTTAGAAATCATGGATGGGTCTGAAATTTTCATTGTAGGTGCATGTCCACTGTGAGAGAGATAAACTAAAAAGAAAAATCCAGAAATCACAATGCATGATTTTTTAACAATTTATTTTTGTGATATAGCTGCAAATAAGTATTTGAACACCTGTGTATCATCTAGAATTCTGACCCTGAAAGACCTGTTAGTCTGCCATTAGAAGTCCACCTGCACTCCATGTATCATCCTGAATCA
>JAVQJS010051982.1:0-15440 GCA_036024795.1 Galaxias rostratus | reverse complement strand
ATGTGTGTGTGTGTGTGTGTGTGTGTGTGTTTCTGTGTGTGTTTGTGTGTGTGTGTGTGTGTGTGTGTGTGTGTGTGTGTGTGTGTGTGTGTGTGTGTGTGTGTGTGTGTGTGTGCGTGGGTGTGTGCGTGTGCAAAATAACATGGTTACAGGGAGGCTGGATGGCGGATGCTGCCGGAAGGTGACCCACTTACACAGACCCCCCACTCACCCCTCCCGCCTGCGACGACTTGGCCCTGTTTCTGTCCGTGTCTGTTTCAAGATGTGGGGAAGAAGAGAGTGATACATAAATAAAGGTGGAGAAAGAGAGGTGTAAAATAAAGATGAGAGGAGGAGGCGTGGAACAAACGAGAGAGAGAGAGAGGGGTGGGGACTAAGCTAGGCCAAAAAGATTAATGTAACAGAGGAGACACGTTTAGATACAAAAAGATGTGCCTTTAAGGGATATTACCAACTGGATCTTATATTATACGTTACCATGAGTTACTATAGAAATAAGAAAATAACTTTTTGTAGGTGCTCATTTTAAATACGGCCAGTAGAAAAGTGACTTTTTCAAAGAAATAGTATGTGATGACTGCTTTTAAAATCGCCCAAGATAGCCCATTAAGTTGTGGTTGCAACACCTTAATGCTCTTTCTTAAAATGTCCGTTCTCCAGTGACAGACTTCTGTCTCTATATCAAAGCTCTGTTGGTTACCGTTGTGACAGACTATCACACAGAAATATGCACTGTTGAATGTAAGATGTAATACTGTCATCTAGTGGGAAAACAGTGCGAGGGCAGATTATTCTGGCATTTTGGATTGAATCTAACAAAGCCTACAAACAAATCACGAAAATGTTGGCCTAATTTATTTAAAGTGTTTAGTAATGGTTCGATGGTCTTGGTAATTGAAATTTTTTGGGGAGGAAAATGTTAAGTTCATTTTACACAAAATGAATAAGAAAAAATGTAACCCCATAGTGGCAGTTTATCTTTAGGGAGATAATTCTGTTCTGATTCTGGCAACCGTCTGCTTAGTGTAATTTTACAAAAAAAAACGTAATAAGTAAGTAGAATCTTCACATAGTTGGAGCACCAACGATCTTCGAATTTGGCGCTACGGACCGCAACGGATGAATGTCTACTTTATGCAATAGTATTTAATGTGTTAGGGCAGATGCAGTACCTAATGAAAAACAAACGTAGGCCTAGTAGTATGTCTAAAATATTTATACTCAGCAAACAGTAGGGGTCACTAACATCAGTTCATATAGATAGCCTGCCTCGAGTAACTTAACATCTGTTTAATTTCTAAAATAAAAAAAGAAATGCTCAAATATTGATAAAGTGATCGGATATCCCTCCCTTATACTTTGTTATAAACTGATAGTTTGCCCAAATTAATATCGATAGTTAGAAATATTTAAATGGGTATTAATTATAAATGCGTAACGAATAAAGAAAAGTGAAGAAACTATTTGGTGAAACATATATCTGACTGTGAGTCAGATTTCCACTCGCCTTTGGGAATGATGCCCATTGGTTTGTAGCGGTGAACTGATTCTAGGTCTGCAATGTAGTTTGAACGTGCCCGCGACCACGTGTCTGCATCTCGACCGGGCCATGTGCGGAACTGCAAAATGGCGACGCAGTTAGACGAAAAAGAGAGGAAGTTGTACACCGGTTTTACAGAATTGCGGACCACCAACTCAAAAAACGAGGTAGACATCATCTGTATTTGGATATTATAATGTAGCGCAGGAGACTTGTTTTATTTTTTTCCAAGTAATACAACTGTTTAATACTCAGTTGCGCAGAACCAAATGTGTAGTATCGACACGTGGATTTGACCAGCTTAGTGGTGGCTAGCGAAGTGAACGAGAACATTTTGGCTAAGAAATTCCATGGCATTGAAATGTCATGAAACGTAACGCAAAGTTGGCGCTTGGATTTCCAAGATTTTTATGTTGCTTTTGTGTTTACCAAATAACTGTCGGTTAGGAACACGCTTTTGAATAAAATTTCCTTTTTTCTGGTACGCATTAGCTTGAATGGTTGTCCACGTTAGGAACGCCATGTACAAAGCTTTAGACATGAAGTGCCGACTTCCACCGACAGGGAAACTATTTTTCACATTTCTATTTAAATCTTGTAACTGTTAAAGGTAGGCCTACTTACAAAAAAAAAATGAATCCTAAGTGTTGATTGCAAAAGTGCTGTCAGCTGTGTTTTGTACGGTAGCAATGTAAGTTTGTAATGTTGCTGTAGATGACTTAGGATCCCTTGATATTGCCTTTTAATCTTTGAAGATTCCCAACTTTTTAGATCAATCATATCCTGATGCATTTGTCGTCTTGACATAATGATTCAATCACTGGTAGACCACACAGAGTCTACTCGACCTAGATGACGGTCTAATATAACCGTTTTTTGTAAAAATGCAACCGATCCACACCTAAATGCATTATGACCATGAAATGAACACCTGTTTGATAGAGATCAATGACTCGCGCTGGAACAGGAAATGAGTCGCGGTTATAACAGGAAATTAAGACTTGTTACAAAGCACATGCATGTTTGAGAGCAAAAACGATTTAGGGAGGTATGGTAGTGTACAAGTATAAAAAATGTTTTGTCTTCCGGTCACCTTAAGGTGATCTACCTTTTTTCCCTTTGTAATAGAGTACTGTTTATACTTATACCTCATGGCATCGTATTTATATTTATCACTTATGTACATACATTTTACTGCTTTTTTTGCACTTCTTGTTAGATGCTTACTGCATGTTGTTGTTTCAGTACGTGTACCCTGTGCAATGACAATAAAGTTGAATCTTATCTATTCTAATCATCTAATCTAATAATACATTTTATATGAATACTAAAAAACGTTCTATAATCACAAAGTTGTTTTTTTGTGCCATTAAGACGAAGTGCAGAGTTGAAGAGGAGTGCGAGTCCACGATACTGACCGCTCTGACCGAGATACTTGACAGAGTTGAAGACGCCAACATCCTATCTCCCTCGCCTCACTCAGATCAACAGCACTGCCACTACCTGGCTCAGGTGTGTGAATGTCACGTTTCAACTCATCATTCTGTTTTGTTTTTTTACATCACAATGACTTCTACAGAGGACGTTTTACAATTCAAAAGATGAAAAAGAAAATAAGACTAATTATAACAATTTGAACCCATATACTTTGAAGCCACTATTAGGGATCTTAGATTTGAGGTTAGGTTCTTAGTATTTTATCTATAGAATGTTTAGATCTTCTGTGATCACTTGGCATAAATCATATTTTATTCTCCCAATCTCTAACATTATTTTTGGTCTTATATCCTCAGCATGGAGATATTTGTGACCGATTTGGAAGACAGAAATCTGCTCTCATATCTGACACTGTTTTCACACCCCCACATATTAATCCTCAACAAGAAACTAATTGTGATTTCAAAGTCTCTCCCCATGGCTTCAAACGGAACAATCTTCCCTTCCCCGTCGCCAAGGAGACTGTCAAAGTCTGGGATCAGACGCCAGAGGTTGAAAAAGAAGTGTTCACCTCGACGTCTCTGGTTAAGCTGGTGAAACTCATGCACCCATACTGTCTTAGGGTGCGCCTGGAGGAGGAGGAGGAGGAAACCTCTACCAGCACGCCCAGAGAAGTGGCTCCTTCCTGGGACAGACTGAGCTCCGACCAGAGGGTGCTCCTGGAGGGGGAGATATGGAAGTACCAGAAACCCTCCGATTCTGGAGAAAGCGATGAGGAAATAAACGTGGACTTATCAGACGACGAGAGTCCTCCAGCCCCCAATACAAAGGTAGAAGAGGAGGAGAATGAAAGGATAGAGAGAAGAGAACAGATTCCACCAACAGATAAGGAGAAGGATGAGGGGGTGAACGGAGTGATAGAGAGAAGAGGACAGATTCCACCAACAGATAAGAAGGATGAGGAGTGGAATGGAGTGATAGAGAGAAGAGGACAGATGGAGCCAGCAGAAGATGGAAGGAGAGGGAGAAGTGACTCCGAAACATTAAGAGGTGTGCTGGTCAAAGCCGACGCACCCAGAAGTCAGTCTCCCAAGGACAAAAAGAGGGTCCGCTTCGGGCCCGTCATGGTAACGTCCTTTGAGACAGCCCCTGAAAAAGAACCCGACCTCAACGTCCACCTGGACGCAAGCGACCTGACGAGCCAGCGTTCCGGTGCCCTGTCAGACGGCATCACAGTAGCGTCGAGAACTCCGCCCGCGATTCCCTCAGAGTCAGTGACAGCGTCCTCTTCAGAAGTGGGCCGGGCGGAGCCTATGGAGACGGCTGTGTTTCCACCGGAGCAGAGTGACACCAAGCCCAAACCTCTTAGTCTCCAGCAGTACCGCCAGCTACGCCTGGAGAAGAGACTGCCCCTGGTGGAGAAGCGGGGGAACTACACCACCATGTGGCCCTCCCTCCCTGAACCACCGAAGGAACTGTCCCCCATCTTCTGTTTGAAGGGAGCCGGACTGAACTGCTCGGTACCAAAGGCGCTTGATGCTAGCAGTGGTTCCGCCCGTGCCAATGAACCCAAAGTTAGCGGTCGTAAGTCCCTTTTTGGGCCAGTACCCAGGCATAAGTCCATCTCAGTGAAGAGGAAGTCGTCCTGTGGTGTAAGTCTGTGTGCTCCCCGTGTGAAACGCCTGGGATTAGAGACCACCGTCCCACCAGCCTCTCCGTTCCTAGACCCCATCCCGGCACCAGGGGCGTGCGGGCCTCGGAAAAACCACAGAAGAAGTCCGGAAAGGAGCTCTGCGTTGTTCAACAGTGACCCCCCTAATCCTGTGTTACTGTCCATGGCTGTAACCGGGGCACCCAGAAGGAAGACGAGGGAGCCGGCGCCTCCGTCCTCCGTCCATCTCAAACCCAACGGGAAGCCTAAACTCAAAAGCACCAGCCTCCTCCTGGAAATGCAGAGGACATTTGCCAAACAGTGTCAGAAAAGTGAGTCTGCTCAGTGTCAGAAAAGTGAGGCCCGTCTTCCTGGATGTCGGAAAAGTGTGCCCCCTCTTCCTCAGTGTCGGAAAAGTGAGGCCCCTCTTCCTGGATGTCAGAAAAGTGTGCCCCCTCTTCCTCAGTGTCAGAAAAGTGTGCTTCCTCCTCTTCAATGTCAGAAAAGTGTGCCCCCTCTTCCTCAGTTTCAGGAAAGTGAGCCTCCTCTTCAATGTCAGAATATTGAGCCTCCTCTTCTTCAATGTCAGAAAAGTGAGCCTCCTCTTCCTCGATGTCAGAATATTGAGCCCGCTCTTCTTCCCAGTGATCTCAAGTCCAAAGCGCTGCCCCGTATCAGTGGTCCTCACCTCAGGGAGAAACCCGACGTGAGCTCCATCCTCCAGAACGAACCTCCTCCACCTCTAGAGTTGGAGAAGCCCCAGGCCCAGCAGAGCACACCCACCCCTGTTAGAGAGGCCCCTCTCTCGGGTCACAGTCCAACGGGACAAGCCGAGTGTCCGTCCTCCACACCGAACAGTCCCACTGCCATCACAGGGATGCCGGTGCCGCTCCCCGGCCCCTCCTGGAGGCCCCCAACCGCAGAACCCATCACAGGGGCCCTCAGGAGAACCTCTGCCCTGGCCCTAGAACATTCCTCAGGTACGCTTATCCTGGAGATCATCTAGCATTCTGATCCTTGTCTGTTTTGTGCTGTCCTGTGTATTTTCCATGTAAAGCGATCTTGGGTATAAGAAAGGTGCTTTATAAATGAAAGTTATTATTATCTAGTTATTAGTTTGTCTGTGTTTATCACACCCAGAAAGGGGAAGAGTAATGTTTCGGTGTTAGTCGAGATCACCATGTGACGCTGGCTCTGTTTCAGGAATAGAAGCGTCAGATCTTACCAGCTTGCTGAAGCAGTTTGAAGAAACCGAAGGTGGGTGTTCAGGTGTTCAGACGTTCCGTTTGTCGTTCAGTCACCGTCCCGTTCGGTGTGTTTTCACGATTAATGAAATGTTTTGAATCTGTTACCAGCCAAAGATGATGGAAGTCAAGGTACGGGTGAGCCTGGTCAATGTTTTGATGACACACCTGGGAGCAGTTGGAGAATCAAAGAGGGTACGTGTGTTTGTACAGAGTATGATATCTTAATGTATAAAGAACATTCTGAATAAAAAAACCAAAACAATTTCACACAGCTTGTAAGGCTTGTGTTGTGGATGTGAGTACCAATCGTTTGTTGTCCTTTACTTTCAGAAACGCCATCCAACGCCGCTCAGGAATCCGAACCAGCTGGCATTCAAGAAATGATCCTTTCACCGGAAAAATTTCCGGCTTCAAAGCCCCTGACAGCACTGAGAGAAGCTACCGGTCAACCCGTCCCAAGTCCAGAACCTTTAGGGTCGCGTGAAGCTCCCTCTCTAGAACCTCTGGTTTTCCCCATCCAACAAGCTCCCAGATCCTCACCACTGCACCAAACTCTGAAAAACCATAGGATTCAAGAGCCTCTGAAAAGCGTTGACACGCCAGGGCCATGCTGCACGGAGCGCCTTCGTAACACCCCTCCAAAGCAGACCAGGAAACCCCAAACTCCTCTATCTCCCCAGAAGAAGAAACCGTGTGGAATTCTCAAACCCCCCCAGCCCAAATCCATACAGATCATTGACCCTCGACCTCTCCCCCCCAGGAAGACGCCGCTCAGCCCCCAAAAGTCTCCGTCCTACCCCTCCCCTCTGCAGGCGCTGATAGCTTCCTCCGTGTCCGCAGAACATGACTATTGTGAATCCCTGGACCAGTCACCCCCTAACAGGGATTCATGGGTTAAGAAAACGTGTGCTAGCTTAGCGGTCCCCTCGGTCGGCCCGACCCCCGAACCCATCGACAGCTTCCCACACACCCAACGCTCCTCGGCCCCTGAGAGTAGCTCTGCTTTAGCTCCTTCTCGGGGGCCCTGGCCCCAGCCCTCCTTCAACAGGGGCCCGTTAACGGAGGGGGCGCGGCCTACTAACCCTGCCGAGCCCGCTCCGGTCAGGGAACCCTCCACGTTAGAGTATGGAGATGCAAACGCAACCAAACCCGATCAAATAAATCCACCTAGCCCGTCACTTCCTGACCAAAGTATGTCTGACCGGGGGAGGAGGGAGGGGAGGGGGAGGAGGGGGTACAGAAGGAGGTCACACAGGTCGGATTCCAACTCCAGTTCTTCGTCATATTCTTCCTCCTCCTCATCGTCATCCTCTGAGAGCTCCAGGTCTCGCTCCCCACCAACCAAGAGGTAGATGGAGGTTTGAATTGTTCAGTTTAGAAGTTTTAGTATAAGTGCCGTCACCCCACACCCCTAACTATCTTTTCCCTGTTGTGTTTTGCACACCCTCTCTCTCTATCTCCCTCCCTCGCGCTTTCTCTCTTTTAGATTCCGTCTCGAGCGCTCAGAGAGCAGCTCAGGTTCGTCCTCGTGTTCCACGTCTTGTTCCAGCTCCTCGTGCTCTCGCTCTCCGCCCCGGCGTTACAGACGGTCCTGCTCCAGCAGGTCCTGGTCCAAGTCCAGGTCCAGATCCAGATCACCATGGACACAGATCTACGACCGGCACAAAGATGTCAACAGGTCAGTGAGTATACTGGGGTACTGTTGGGTCAGTGAGTATACTGGGGTACTGTTGGTTAGTGAGTATACTGGAGTACTGTTGGTTAGTGAGTATACTGGAGTACTGTGGGTCAGTGATTATACTGGAGTACTGTGGGTTAGTGGGTATACTGTAGTACTGTGGGTCAGTGAGTATACTGGAGTACTGTGGGTTAGTGAGTATACTGGAGTACTGTGGGTCAGTGACTATACTCAGGGTACAACAGGTCAGTGAATATACTGGGGTACTGTTGGGTCAGTGAGTATACTGGGGTACTGTTGGGTCAGTGAGTATACTGGGGTACTGTGGGACAGTGAGTATACTGGAGTACTGTGGGTCAGTGAGTATACTGGGGTACAACAGGTCAGTGAGTATAAAGGGGCACTGTAGGTCAGTTAGTATACTGGGGTACTGTGGATCAGTACAAGACGACAGAGATGCTTGTCAAACGTGTGTATGGATTATTCTAACTTCATAAACTCTTTCTGTTATTTTCAGCTCAAGCTACAGACGCAACAGCAGCGCTGAATCTAGGAAACGCAGGAGACGGCAGGAAATGAGGCTTCAGAAACTCAAGGCTATTGTGAGTCCAGGTTCAACGGGCAGAGGCAGACATCTAGTGATCTTTGTTCACTCTGCCAAAACGTGTAGACTTAGTTGTTTTGACTTGAATGATTGTGTCTTCCTAGCACTTCTACTTGGTTAGACCATGTAATTGGTTGCACTCAAGTTTGACTTTACTTAAACACTTTATTTAAAATGATTTGTTGTTAGTTTGTGAAAGGGTTGTTGATTATACTGATGTCTAATATAGCTCTCGCTCTAGCTCTATTCTAAATGATTAAGTCAGGGATGCACTTATGCTCTCTACCTGACTTATAGTTTTTACCATGATCTTTTGTGGGCACAACTTTTGTCACTTGTCAAGTTACTTTGGATAAGGGTTCAATGATTGTAATGTAATGGTGGCTTTTATGCTGAAAAGAGCTTCGGGGCTGTGTTGTGTTTGAAACAATTCAAAGATGTCTGCCACCTGGGTTGAACAAATTCAAAGATGTCTGCCACCTGTGTTGAACCAATTCAAAGATGTCTGCCACCTGTGTTGAACCAAATTGAACCAAATCAAAGATGTCTGCCACCTGTGTTGAATTTCTCCATTGATTCTTCTTGTTGCCACAGGACGAGCGCAGGGTTGTTTACGTGGGCCGCATACGAAGGTCAATGACGCACGACGAGCTCAGGGGACGCTTCTCCGTTTTTGGAGAGGTGGAGTGCGTGTCTCTTCACTTCAGAGGCCGAGGGTACGCCATGGCAACAACTCACAAGTTTCACAAGCAAAATGAGAGCGCCACTTTCAAATCGCCCTCGATTTGCAGTTAGATTATGCTTGAGTGTGTTTTATTCACTGTCGACCCATGTGTTTCTACAGGGACGACTATGGTTTCGTCACGTATTACAATATGCAAGACGCGTTCGAGGCCATTGAGAAAGGCAGTAAGGTGAGGCGACCCGACGAGTTGCCCTTTGACCTCTGCTTCGGTGGGAGGCGGCAGTTCTGCAACTCGGACTATGCAGATTTAGGTGAGAATCGGTTGAATAGTCTGAATGTCGTCCATAGCTGAACAATTTCACATGTTGAGCCTAAATTGGGTTTTTTTTACGACTAATGATTGCAAGTCAAATGTTTTTTATTTCTTTACTGCACACAGTTTATCTATTGGTATCCATAGTCCATTCACTCGATACGTTTACATTTGAAATCGTTGTTTTATGGATAGGTCTAGGTTAATCCTGTCACTGGGCTAAATGTTTCAAACAAAGCAATGACCTGCTGGAGTATGAACATGCTTTGTCATGTTGTTAACGATCGAATCCCCTCTTTATTTGACCTTTAACAGATTCTAATAAGGGCGAAGACCAAGACCCAGCTCCTGCAAAGAGCAAATTGTATGAACTGGACTTTGACACATTACTGAAAGAGGCACAGCAAGGGTTAAAGAGGTAGAGAGAGAACGAACGAGGAAAGGAAGTTCCCCCAACATACCTCAAGTTCCGACCTACTCTTTTCTTGCTTTCGCAGCACTAAATTAACTGACATTATTTCCACTTCAAGTCACTTTCATAGTTAACTTCTAGGTTGTATAAAAAAAAGTGTAAAAAGATATGTAGCATAATTATTGGAATGTTTTTGTGTTTGTCTTGTTTGTTTTCTCTATCTTGATATGCGCTTATGATTTATATATTTACGTTTTTCCGAATAAAAGCCATTATTATCCCGTCACTGTCCTATCTCTTGCAATAGGCAAAGGTGTGGTTTTACCTAATCAATACCTTTATAGTATTTCCCTGCATTGTATTGAGGACCACTTTGTAAGACATCGTAAATCTTTTTGTTCAGGCAGTGCTTGCTCGGTTCTGAAGCAATTTAATGTCGACACTGACGAACATTTTATTCGTACGTTGTCAAAGGTTGACGGAGTTTGCCTATACTTAGTATTTCTCAGCCCATCAACAGGAATATTATGAGATAGGTGCACTTAAGATGTGGCGTCTGATAAGGTTATACGAACAAACAAATATGTCTGGTTTGTGCTGAGCTATGTATGTTATCGTTCGTTGACATTTTACCAGGATCACAAAACTTCGAACAGTTAGGTCAAACGTCCAGACAGTTTGTCCCTGCCACTAAGACAACCTACAAGCACTTTTAGGGAAACGGTGCACTGTCCCCTTTAAGACGCTCAGTTTACCGGTAGTCTCGTCTGCACGTCCTCACATCAACTGTGAATGTGTGTGGACTTCAGTCATTGTAAACTACCTTTAATTTATTTAAGAGTTTTACTAGGATATCATAACATTATGCAATGTTGCTGTGCATAGACAGAGTCTGCGCAGCTGTGAGGGAGTGGAGTAGCAGTAAAATAATGAAATAAAATACCATAGTTATTTTTCCGTTGTACCAATGCTCACTGCTAGCTGTTAGCTCGCACTTTCGTTATAATTCAACCTAATTAAAATTTAAATATTAACATTAATGCGATACTGGCTTCCGTAAACATGCAAAAGTCGGGCGCTAAAGAATCTAAAGGGGGCTCGTCATCGAGGATGTTTATCAGTGGAGTAGTTGAAGGTAAGTGGGTTAAGTCAACTATACAACCTGTCAGTTGCAGGGACCTACACTATCCGTCCCTTACACGCCGTTAAACAATGTAAAAGACCGAATTGCCAGTTATTCATGAAGCTATGTCTAGAAATAAAATGAATTGTCATATGTTTTTAAATAGATTCATGAATTAAAAAGAAAACAAATCTAAAATAAAGCCCATCTTTTTTGTTTGTGCATATAAAACTGAAGTTGTTGCTGAGTGACACCTTTGCTTATAATGCAGGCTTTTATGGACGACCATGGACTATGGGACAAAGAACAGAACTGTTTAGAAGGTAATTCAAGGTTTTTAGATTTACACTTGCTAGCTACTTTAGACCAATAATTTCCCTTCAAGCGTTCTGCAGGTGATAAATGATAACAAAGTTTTTCAGCAGTTATATTATTCCCATTTCGGCCAGCACGAGTTGATATGATGGGTTTTAAATATCATACAAATGAAAACAATACTGTACGTGGCGCTTTGATAAAGATATCCCTGCTGAAACACCATCTGATTGTATTGAGTTCCTTTTCAAAGCATTCAAAAGTTATAAATATTTTCTAGCTGGCTGGTGATTTAGGCAAAGGGTGAAACACAATTTCATTTCTTAACTGTTATTTTTAACGGTGTTCAGGGAGCAGGCGTGGGGCTTGAACACGTACTTATATGCCCCTAAAGATGATTACAAACACAGGATGTATTGGAGGAACCTTTATTCACCGGAGGAGGCAGGTGAGCGTTGGTCTCACCTGATTCTACAGCTAAAACACCATGACGTTACGAGAGTAAAGTGCTAAAGTCTAATTTGTCGTTAGTGGATGACATACTGTTGTAAAAGCTTTTTTTTTTTTGTATTCTAGTAAGTAATAAACATACCAAACGTTTGATAAGATATCTGTATAGACGTAATTATCTTTGTTTTGGCAGAGTTGGCCAGGTGAGGGCCCCAATTGTGGGCTGTCCATATATCATATAATGTTTAAAAAGATAAAAAAAAATATTTCAGCTACAACATTTTTATTCTTTCAATTATTTTCATTTACGAAATCCACCATCTTCTTTCGATCTTTTCCCCCCCAGAACATTTAATAGCGTTGATATCAGCAGCTAAAGAACACAATGTTGAGTTCATCTACGCCATCTCTCCTGGACTGGACATCACTTTCTCCAGTCCGAAAGAGGTCGCCACTCTCAAGAAAAAACTCGACCAGGTGGGTTCAATCCACGACTATGTTTTCATTTACTTAACAAGACTGCCACAACAACCTTGCGATGGATCGGCGACCTGTCCAGGGTGTAACCTGCCTTTCGCCCAATGTTGGCTGGGATAGCCTCCAGCCCCCCCTCAACCCTGCATAGGATAAGCGGTACTGCTGTTGGATGGATGGACTGCAACAACAATTAGAATTGCTATAATATCTCTGTTTGTCAAATGATATACTATATATTATTTCTTAATCTTGAGGGAAGGTCGGTAAACCTTTCTCTTCCGCGTTGTCCCTCAACACAAGGTGAGTGAGTTCGGATGCCGGTCTTTCTCCCTCCTCTTTGACGACATTGAGGCAGAGATGTGCGAGGCGGACAAAAGGGTGTTCACCTCGTTCGCCCACGCGCAGGTCGCCGTCACTAACGAGGTGTACCAGCACCTGGGAGAACCTCAGACGTTCCTCTTCTGTCCCACAGGTGAGAACATCGTAGAACCATGATATGGACACGGAACCGCTCTGAATTTGAAATGAAACCCATTGAAGTTACCTTCCAAAAATCACTTGCAGTGCCTTGAAAAGCCCATATCAAGGACATTACATTTGTTAGTAGTAATCCCAAAACAAGGAAGTCATGATGTGACTTCAATCAAACATGAAAAATATGTTCTGTATAGTTTTTAATGTTTTTTTTAATCTTTATTAGATTACTGTGCTGCGTTCTGCACTCCCAACGTTATGATGTCATCCTACCTTCAAACGGTGGGGGAGAAACTACTTCCTGGTATAGACGTTCTATGGACAGGTAAGAAACACAGAGTATGAACCTGTCTTTACAGTAACACCTAGACGTTCTATAGACGGGTAAGGAACACAGTATGAACCTGTCTTTACAGTAGTAACACATAGACGTTCTATGGACAAGTAAGAAACACAGAGTATGAACCTGTCCTTACAGTAACACACACAAGTTTTATGGATGGGTAAGACAGAGATTTAACCTTTCCTTCCAGTAACATATTGAAGTTATATGAAAAGGAAGCAGGCCAAACCTCCAGTAACACATTAGCATGCTGTGAACTGTTAGGAAACACTCAGTCTCTGAGCCTGTCCCTCCAGTAACACATTGGCATGCAATGGACTGTTATGAAACACACAGTCTCTAAACCTGTCCTCGGAGGAACAGACATAGATACAGGCAGATGTAGAGATCCACACACTGAGGTTCTGCTCTTCTTCTCTGGTGTCCTCTAGGTCCCAAGGTGGTGTCCCACCACATCTCAGTGGAGTCCATAGAAGAGGTGTCCTCCGTCCTGAAGAGGGCGCCAGTCATCTGGGATAACATCCACGCCAATGATTATGACCCTCAGAGGATTTTCCTTGGACCATTTAAGGTTTCTATAAAACAGAATGTACATAGGAAGTGAGGTACATAGGAAGTGACGAACGTACACAGGAAGTGACGAACGTACATAGGAAGTAAAAAACGTACACAGGAAGTAACTACGTAGGAAATGACAAATGTACACAGGAAGTGACGAACGTACACAGGAAGTGGCGAACGTGCACAGGAAGTGGCGAACATACATAGGAAGGAAGTCTGGTGTTCCCCTCCAGGAAGTGACGTACGTAGGACCTGTGTTCTTCTCCAGGACCGCCCTGTAGAGCTGCTCCCCAAGCTGAGAGGGGTGCTCACCAACCCAAACTGTGAGTTCTACCCCAACTTTGTGGCCATCCACACCCTGGCGACGTGGTGCCGGTCCAGCCCTGAGGGCACACGGAGAGACGAGGAGATGGGTGAGGCTCTTTCAATTCAATTTGATTCGAAAAAGCTTTATTGACATGGTAGAGTTTAGATTGTCAAAGCATTACAACACGTATGACAGATAAGACAACAACAAAAGTAACAATATTATGCCGTACAACAGTTTCACACAATTTTTTATATATATGTACATTCAATTAATTAGATTTCTTTATTATACATTCATTTTTTTAATTTATTATTTTTACCTTAGCCTTTTATCCTTTTCTTTGTTGGTGGCACATAGCCACATTACTGTTTAGACGTTTTAGACAAGGGAGGCTGTTTCAAAGGCAAAAGGGCGATCCCACCAAATACTGATTTGATCCAGGTTTACTTTCCCCCCACTTTGTGTTTTATGAATTGCTGTAAAAAAAACAGTTAACCTTTATATTTCTATTTACATATATTTTTCTAACTTTAAAAGGCTTCAGACCATTTTTTGCACAGCACAGTACTTTCCTGCTTAAAGGTGTGACATAGCAGTTGTACTACAGACACTGTTACCTGTCCTATTACCTGAACCTCACGCACTCCTTTATTTTCTCCTTCATTTTCCTTCACCTTTCCTTCTCACTTTTTTTCCCTTTCTTTCTTTCTTTCTTTCTTTCTTTCTTTCTTTCTTTCTTTCTTTCTTTCTTTCTTTCTTTCTTTTTCTCTCTCACTCTTTCTCTTTCTTTCTCTGTTTCTTTCCTTCCTTCCTTCCTTCCTTCCTTCCTTTCATTCTATATAATCTCGTTCTCATCTCCCTCTGCTACCCTTTCTCTCCATTAACCCCCCCTCCAACCACTTGCCCACCACCAGGGGAGGAGAGTCAGGGCTCCCCCACCACCACCACCACCCCCTACTGCCCCCAGAAAGCCCTGGCCCTGGCCCTCAAGGACTGGCTGCAGGAGTTCCTCCGCACTGACCAGCCTGGAGGTAGGACTAGTTTCAGTGGCTGTGTTCAAATGAACCATCGTCAATGTGTGGATCATGCAGGGATGTTTTTATCATTGTTTCAAATAAACTGTGTCTGTTATTGTTTTTTAATGTGATTTGCTATTAATGTTTGATGATGATATTAGAATCTAAATTGTATGGGGAAAAGCCAGATTTGAATAGATAATTTCATTATCAAATATTAATAGCATATCACATTCACAAACAATTACAGAAACAGTTTAAAAAATGATCTACTGACTTGTTTGAAGTATTTTCCCTGGACAGCAGTAATGTATTGATGAGTAATGTAATGATGAATAATGTATTCACAAGTAATGTATTTACAAGTAAGGTATTGATGAGTAATGTATTATTGAGTAATGTATTCATAATTCCTCTATTATTCCTTCTCAAATCCCAGGCCCTCATCCTCCAACAACCCGCCTGAAGAAAGCATCATCGCCTGAGGGGGAGGAGCCTATGCAGACGGATGGGACAGAACCAGTCCACCAGCCTGGCCCAGGGGAGAACCCTCTGTACACAGCAGAACCTCTGACCCTGGACGACCTGAACCTGCTGTCAGAACTGTTCTACCTGCCCTATGAACACGGAACCACAGGCAGGACCATGCTGCAGGAACTGGACTGGCTCAAGAACCACATGGGGGCTGCCTCCTCTGAAACAGACCAGGTGACACAGATATCTGTGTGTGCGCGTGCGCGTGTGTGTGCGTGTGTGTGTGTGTGTGCGTGTGTGCGTGTGTGTGCGTGTGGTTGTGTGTGTGTG
>JAVQJS010051933.1:0-12541 GCA_036024795.1 Galaxias rostratus | reverse complement strand
GAGCAGCAGACACTCTACAGTGTGGTGGCCCTGCTGCTCGGGTGGGTGTCAAGGGCAGGTTGTGTTTGTTTTCCGCGGTGTGTGCGCGTGTGTGTGTGTGTGTGTGTGTGTGTGTGTGTGCGTGTGTTTGTGTGTGTGTGTGTGTGTTTGTGCGTGTGTGTGTGAGTGTGCTTTCACCCACCGCATGAGGTCAAGAAAGGCATCTGCAGGGCTGACCTGCTCCACCTTCTGTTGCCCAGTGAACTCTTCCCTGGACCCTTTGCCAGGGTGAATGATGAGCACCACAATGATGCCAATGACAACAGCTATGGCGGTGGTTGTGGTGTAGTACACCACCGCCCTCATTCCCATTTTGCCCGATGAGTGCCTGTCTAGTGCTGCCATGCCTAGGAAGGTAGACGCATTCAAATAAAAAGTAAACCGATTATTTGGTTTAACGGATTGAGGGTTTATTAAAAAATGAGGATTGTCCTCACAGATCACTTGTCTTGCAATTTACTTATTTTCTGTATGTATTATAGCCATCTAAAGGATATTAGCCCCATGAACATGATCTGAGTCTGTTGCAAATCTGTGCATCTTAACAAACCTGTCCACATCATTGTCTGTGGGAAAAAAGACACCAGCTTTAGACAGCATAACCCTCTGTGAATGAGGAAATCATACCAGTGTTTTGTGAAATAGTAAGTATTTATTCAAAAATAACTGATCAATCACATGTCCGCATTGACAGGGTCCTGTTCCCTTTTGCCTTTGTTATAGCCCGCTTGTGTTGTGCTTGACCACCGCTTCTGCCTTGGTACCTGTGTTTTTGTTGTCCTTCTTTGAGTTTTTTTTGTCACTTTCCGATATTCCCGCTGACATTTTTTTTTAATCTGATTCAACACGCACTAAAGATTGACATCATCACCGTCATCCAAACCATCCTACTGTCAGGACCTGCTGTTTCCCTGTCCAGTCCCCTGTAGCACTGGCCTGGTTTAGCCCACTGTGATATACTCTTAATTTGAACTGCAATGTCTGAGTACTGGTCATCTCCCCCTGAATGGCAACAGACTGGGGATTATTTTTTAGCCTTAATGAGGTTGCGCCCCCTAATTCTCAATACATCTGTAACCCTAGTTGAGCTGGCGGTCTTGCTGTCATTAACAATACTAATATTGCTATTAGTAATAATAATAATAATAATAATAATAATGCATTTTAGTTCATTTTAAGCGCTTTATCAAGACACTCAAAGAGCTTTTACAAAATTAGATCAATGGACCCACAGCTATCAAACACTACACTCAGTGTGAGTGATACTCCCATTAACATGATCTCTGTCAAATCGTTTGAATAAACTTGCATTTAAAGCCTGTCACTCAACTGTCAAAACTGTTGTTTTTCATCCACCTAAACCTAAACCTCTCATTGGCTCACTGTTGCTTCGTCTCTCTCCCCACCTTTACTAGTGCTTCGGAGACGTCGATGTTCCCTGGAATTCATCAAATTTAAAACAGCCCATAATTTGTCTGATGAATTACAGTTTCAATATTACCCAGCATGTCACAATCCCAACCCATACCAAAAGTCATATATATCCTTGATTTGGCCTGCTCTACAGGTTTAAATGTTTCCCAGGTTTCCCCCCTTACCATTTCCCTTTTCTGACCATATCATCACGGTCCATCCAGTTCACCCTTCACTAAATCTTCCAGAATTCCGCCTACAAGATCAATCTCTCTCCATAATCTCAAAGCTGTTAACCCCCTTTCTCTGTCTGATGTCATAGGTGCTGCCCTGAGCCCAGAACCTGCCACCGTCACCCCAGGTCAGTTAGTCAACCTGCTTAATGCCACTCTGTCTACCTCACTAAACATATTTTCCCCCTTAAAAAACAAAACTGTTTCATTTACGTTCTCATGCCCCTGGCTCACTGTATAACTTTGAACAATAAAACAGTCTGGTCGTCGCCTTTAGCGACCATGTTCAATGACGGGCCTGACTATCCACCTGTAATCTCTTCATCATCACGTGTTTCTACGGAGATGCGCTCTCTGCTGCACACTCATCTTACCTCTCTGCCATCATTATCCATCCATCCATCCATTATTTATATCGCTTAACCTTTGCAGGGTTATTTGGGGGCAAAGTACTCCAGAACCCGCACAAGTTAGTGTTGGGGGGGTAAAAAAAAAAAAATAGCTCAGAGACCAGTTTGAAAGGGTTAGGAAATAAATTAGGTAACTCAAATGTGACTAACCCAAGGAATGTATTACTGTTTTTAAAGGAGTATTCAGTAACTGAAGTACTTTATAAAGTGGTAATGAGTGACAGTAACTAAATGCATATTTCCTGTAACTAACGCAACACTGGTCCCTTCACACAGGTTGTTCCCCGAGGTCCATCATCTTTATCGTTTCTCTTCATCAAATTAATTTGATAATTCAACTTCAATTTCCACGGCTATGCTGTCAACACACAGATGTAACATCAGCGCAACTTCACTTGAAAACCCTCCACTTGCCTCAATTAAAAAACAACTGCATATCTACAATCAATCGCTAGAGGTAGGATGACTATTTCAAACTGCATCCTGGCATATCCTAATCCAATGGCCGTACCACCTCATCCGACTCGTTTGGACGCAAAGAAGCAGGGTCTCTGCTCCGGGTCCCCTCCGGATGGCTGAGCTCCTTACACTATCCCTATGGCTGAGCCCAGACATCTCACGGAGGGAATGCATTTCAGCCACTTGTATTCAAAATCTTATTCTGCCATCCAATCTTATAATTATATTACTAACATTATTGCTTGTGTATGGTTGTTTCCAAAAACCCTGTTGGCTGTCCATGATTCCGGTTCGATGTGTCACTCGCAAATTGCTTGGGTGTATGAGCGCTGTCACAATTGTGTCATGATTGTGTGGAGACATTCCAACTCTGCCTTCATGACATATAAATACCATACCCACTTCCGACAGCTGGCCTGAAACATAAAATGCTCAGACAGATACAGTATCGTACAGTTCAAATGTCATACATACGGGGAATTTAATGTAATGTTTTATTACAATAAACATTGTTTTAAACATATATATACTTTTTGTTGTGGCCAGCGTCAGGTCTATGTTCAGTGTGTTGGTTTGTTCCTTTCCCCTCTGTGTCCCCCTGCTGGTCCCTCTGTGTATATCTGTGGCATGGGGGCGTGGTTGTCTCCCTTTCCAGCTCCACCACCTGCTCTCTGCTGCAGTCACTCTCTGCCTCCACCATCATCTCGTTAACTCTAAAGCATACCTACCCTGGCTTGTCATGCACTCCTTGTCAGATTGTTGTTACACTCAGTGGACGACTGCTTGTTGTGCAACTGGATGATTACCGATTGCTCACTTAAATCATCATTCCATCCACCTCGTCTGTGTCCTGCACTTAAGTTTGCTCTAAAACACCTAACACTAAACTTGATTGAATTGTGATATGTTTAGTCTAATACAGGCTATACACCTGTTGGTATTCATGATGTTCTGAATGTTTTTTGGCATTTTAAATGGACATCTTGTTGGATTGGCAAGTTTAATGTTGGTCACCATTAAAATAGTAGCATAAATAAACCTAAATCTACAACATCTATTCTCATTGAATCCCTCAGCTAATTATTAAGAATAAGAGTTTGTTCCGCCCTGTGCAATAGGTAGTCTAACAATGATTATATAATCATTAATGAAATGACAACTCTCCCCCCATCTGTACATGTAATGTATATCTTAGTATCTTAGTTACTTTTGTATTATTAATATTTATATTCTGGTATGGATATTTTGGCTCTGTTCTACGTAGTTGTTGCCTGCCTTGTCATAAGAATTTCTTTGCTCAGAATCATCCTGTATTATACTGTGCATTTGACAAATAAAACACTTTGAACTTTGAACTTTGAACTCTATTCACAGGTGGTCTGACGGTTTCACTGTATAAAATGTGGCCCATACCTGTGATTAGACTGGACACCAGCAGAGGCAGCACCAACATCTGCAGCATCCTCATTAGCAGCTCTCCAGGGAAAGAGAAGTACTTCACTTCCCGGTAAGACATCTTGTATGGCCGCAGGGCGAAACCTAGTATCACGCCTGCGGAGAAAGAAAAGCACATCGGAGGTCAACAAGGGGATCCACATCACGGACAGTGCTACATGTGTGTTACTACTGAACGGTCAATAGTGATCAGTGCTCTAAGCAAATGTCCGCTGGCCAGTTCCAAATTACGTAGGTAAATTGAGATCTGTGCTGGGGTAGGTACAGTACACTAAAGACTGACTAACTAACTAAAGACAATAAATAACGCTTAATTAAAGCTCCAAAATCCATTAAAATCCATTAAAGTTACCACAGGTATGACCACTCTGGGGGATGATCTTGGTGATCCCCATCATTGGCTTGGTGTAAATATTTTTCCTGGTCATAGCTATAAAAATGTAATTTTCTCCTCCACTGCATGAGTTTAACATTCACTGAACCTGAATTCTTAACTAAATTATGCAGCCGAAACAACTACCAAAACAATGGGGATAAATGTATGTAATGAACAAGTGCAAATGCTATGGCAAACACACCCTGATGCATGCTGGGAAGGCCTCGCCATCAGGGATGCTGCAGTATGTATGACTTAGGTTCTAATGTGAAAGTAACTAAACTGCAATACAAATCCTGTTAAAGATATTGATTACATTATAAATGTATGAAATAGTTTTCTTCTCATAAGCCCTATATAAAATTGTCAAGTACTTTTCATCGCAGATTGAACTACTATTGATTCTACAGCTAACATAATTAGTAAAGAAAATTAAAGTTTTAAGAAACATTTCAATATTACACTCAAATGCTTACAAATCCATTCGCTATTAGCCACACTTATGATGAGCTATTTTATAAAGGGAGCAATGAATATTCAAAAACACATGTAAAGCAAGACACGATACTAGCTTTTTTCTCAATTTTGACCTACATTCACTGTTTTAATACACATTTCTATCTGAAAAGGAATAATGTATGAATGTATAAAATGTAATGCAGTTCCTGTCTGTTCATAGCTAAATTAAACTGTAATGTTCTTAAACTGACAATTTGTCATTTTACCATTCTAGTAATGCTTTTTGTAGTACAGTGTTTCTGTGTTAAAAATAGGATAATCTATCAATTATACCATGGAATATAACAATCATGACATTTTAACTTTAAAATGAACAGTTGTTTGGTTTAGTGTTAAACAGCACATTAGAACAAATGTAACAGTGTTTCAATGTATCACAGTAATTCACTGTCAATTTGACCTTTTACAGTGTATTAGAGGGTAAAACTTTTCAGCATAATGTATTTTCCGACTGGCATTGCAATGCTTTGTGAAGCTAAAACGTATTTTCCCACTTTTGTCTCACACTCTACAATTGCAATCCTATCGTCACCCTAAAGAAGGCTTTGTCTGTCTACTCACCAATGATAACGGCAGCCACAGTGAAGATCACAAAGGCGTTTTGATGAAAAAATGACTTCATGTCATCCTTGGTGATGCTCTCCACCTTCTTCTTGGCTTTCAGAGAACGTGTCTGGATTCCATCTTGGATCTGTCGTAAACGGCCTTGGCTCGGAGGGTTCTCCACATGACTTTGTGTCATGGCTTATGGCATTCAGTGTTAGGTTCCTGTATAGAACATACAATCATCAAGTTTATAACTCCAGAAATATTGACTTGCGAGGTTCCATGCAAGATGTTTTTAGCCAACCTGCCTTTCACCAAACTGAATTGGGTTTGTGTCAGATTTGAGCAGAGTAGTAGAGTAAAGTAATGTATAATTTGTATTATGAGATTTTTTCTTTTCTTTTTTTTACGTCAAATGGATAAATGCCTCCAAACTTTTGATTGGTACAATGTTGTTCAAGATTTCCATATTTCATATATTTGGCATGAAGAGACTATAATATCTTTCTACACTTTGCCCATTGTAATGTCAATGGGAGAATGAAAAAAGTTGCATTCAGATCAGTCCTCTTGAATGTCCTCTAAATATTTAACACTCATTTAGTTCGCCACCAGATACGATCACCCGTAAAACTATGATGAACTGCTTTACGGCACACTAACTCAGGAAGAGGATGTATTACTTGGAGTATAGTCGTTGATCGTGCTAGCGACATGCAGTGACCACAAGCATTCTGGGAAAATGCTGCTCTTCACTAAGCAAACTATAGGGGTTCCCACAAACTGAAATTACACACTGCCGTTTCAGCCTGGCGGCTTAATATATATCCATTTATTATATATATGAAATATCACGGCCATATTTATCCCTACATTAATTATAAAGGCTTCATCCCCCCCGTGACCTTGCAATAGGATAAGTGGTTCTGATAATGGATGGATGGATGGATATAATTGATTATATGAAATAAATTATATACACACTATATGTGTGTATATATCCGATTCAACTTAATCTTCATTGAGCAGAATACAGGTACGGGGCAATGAAATACAGTCAGGATCTAACCAGAACTGCCCAATGCAGTAATATTTAAAGCATGTCCAGCTTTTCTAATATTCTAAGGAGATCCATCTATCCATCCCATCCATTATCAGAACCACTTATCCTATTGCAAGGTCACGAGGGGGCTGAAGCCTATCCCAGCTGACTTCGGGCGAGAAGCGGGGTACACCCTGGACAGATCGCCAATCCTTCGCTAACACATAGACATATTACCACCCACCCACACACACATACACACATACACACCTATGGACAATTTAGAGTCACCAATTAACCTGCATGTTTTTGGACTGTGGGAGGAAACCGGAGAACCCGGAGGAAACCCACGCTAGCATGGGGAGAACATGCAAACTCCACACAGAAAGGCCCTCAGGTGGGAATCGAACCCAGGATCTTCTTACTGTGAGGCAACAGCACTAACCACTGCGCCACCGTGCTGCCCCCTTTAAGGAGATCATTTTTATAAAACATGAGTACAGGTTCATAATACTGTATATAAGTGTACAAATGTACATGCCTAACCATGTAGAAAGAAAGAAGCCAAGCAGTTTAGTTGTTCCACACATGGAGATTTTCAGTGCTAAGTCAAACACAGATAAGATCTACATGTTTCAAACCTGCACCCAATATTGAAACAAAAAAACAATTGTAAGGACATTCCCACCGTACCTTGTAAATGGGAACGCAGACCTTGCTTGACAGATTCCTGACTGAGTCAGTTGGAGAATATTATGATAGATTCCGAGCAATTGAATGTAGACATGGAAGACAACCGTGAAAGTGTGAGCTGGTGTGAGGAGCAGTGCCAAAGAGGGGAATGGGGCCAAGAGGAGAATGAGAATGGAGGCGGTGCATAGTTAAAACATGCTGTTTTTTGTGGGGGGTGGGGTGCACAGAGGGGGGGGGGTTGCAGAGGAGGGGTGGGAATTGGAAAAACTGAAGTAGGATCTCCCTTTCAAACTCTGCAGGGTTAGAGGAGTATTGAGGTTGTCGAGCAGAAGACAAAGAAATGTCTTCCTGCCCTCAAAGTTTTTGCTGTATGCTTCAAAAGTTCAGCTTGATTAAATATGACTTAAGGGACTATTCAATGACCTATGTGCAACTAACAAAAACCATCTATTTGTCCATCTAAACAAAGACATTCTCCGTTCGATACTTTCCTGTTATTGTTTCACTTTTGTATGCGATTTTTTTGTCTGGCTTCAACAACGTGGTAGCTTTTCTATCCAAAGCCCTACATATTAACCATGAAAGTCAATATTTACTGAGCTCCTGTGGTGCAGCTGCATTTTGATTTGAAAAACTCAGTTAGGGTAAAGATCGAGTCAGATGGTGAAATAAACATTCATGGGGGAAATGCTGACCCACAAACTGTTGAGTTAGAAAAAGTCCAACTTTTTATGACATTTGATAAGATTGCTAATCATGCAAATTAAGTTTTTTAATAGTGGATGTATTTTAAATGAAACCGTTTTCAAATCTGCTATGTACATTAATATGCCTTAACAATTTAATTACCTTGATCCTTAACATGTCCTGCAACAGTAATGTAACAACTAGCTAACTAACTAACTAACACATACATAGCTTTGCACATGTCCTCAATGCAGAACTTACATTCTGGGCAAATTGACAGCTCAAGTTTACATTTTATGTCTTCGGCTCTGGCCTATGAAATTGTAGCCAAACCATTGAACACATTACACTGAGATTATTCATAGACTGAGATTATGTGTCTCTCTATAGTTTTCCCGTCACAACCCAACTGAAATCAGTCAGAAAGTGGAGAAGATAACGCTGTCCAGGCACAATTTAGGAACTTCGAAGCATAAAATGTATGACAACTTTGAGGGGGCGGATCTCTAATTTCCATGAAGCGATTTATCTGATATTTGTCTCACTCCTCAATTAGACTTCCTTCCAAATCCTGTGAAAAGCTGTCAAGCGACGGATGCATTTTTAACACACATTTGTGGTCATTTCTACATGACCAATTGGAGCCGTTGCTCAAGGTCAGGTCCAGAGAGGGATTGTCTTGAAAATGAGTTGAGGTTTGACAGTTTAATGTGAAAAGAAATAGTAGCTTTACTGTGTGGAGTTCCATGAAATGACAAATGAATGGGCCCAACGTTTACCTGAAAGTTAGCTGGTGAAATTTGACTGAATAAATCTGTTGTTTTTAGACTGTTTCATTTACATGTTTCCGACAGTTCTTGTTCCTTTTTCCACCAGAGAGTGCGGAAACTTGCATGACCTTCACACTGATAAAGAGTGTAGCTTACAGACCTCCAAAACAGTGTCAGTTTATAGCGGAGGAGTGTGTGGATTGAACGTATCTTGACACACAGTATACTGGTATGTTTCCAAATAGACTTTACACATCATCACCTAGGCTCATTTATTGTCCTTAAACATTAGGTCAAACTCATTTTCACTATAAACTGACGTATTATATCTTAAACATTGGTATAGCCATACAATTATATCTTTATTATCCTTGTTAATTATGTGATGACATTCAACACACATTAAGGTCTCCCAATCAATGTATAACCTTTCCATTATAATAATAATAATACTTTATATTTATGAAGCGCTTTTCAAAACACTCAAAGACGCTGGAAATTATATTTCCTTTCACGTAAGACTTTTCGGTTTTACTGGTGTTAAACATAAATAGTGCAATATGCAGAATTAGTTTACATGCCGAGACGTTAAAATGAAGTGTCCTAACGAGATAACCTCCCCTCTCAGCAATAACTGCTTTGGCTGTGCCATTCTGTGAGATTTTATATTGTGTTCTTGCAAGTTGTGCTAGAGGTGATGATTTAAGCCATGCCCAGGCTCTTTATTTACTTACCGTCAAAACAATAAGTGCAATCCCAGATGAATAATCCCCCTAACCCTCCCCCTTTTGTGCCACGGAGCTAATTAGTCTCAAGTCTCATCTCCATCTAACAAATCATGTGTCTTAACAGACCCCTCCCTCTGCCTTTATTCCTACGAACAGGCACTGGCATCGGGGCCTGGGGGAGAGAGAGTATAGGCGCCAGCACTGCCCCATTAGTTCTTCCTGCTCCAATTCAGCTGAAAGACAACTTGAGAGAACAATATCATGCACACACTCTGCTGAAATGATCGAAACGGAGTGTGATCTTTTGCCCGAGGTCATAGAAGGGTCACCGTCCATATTTTTGAGAAAAGCTATGTTTATTTATTTATTTAAATAAAACGGAGGCGTATGCTGGGAATATGCTTACTAAGCGCACCTCACCTATGAACGGTTTTGCGGTGCGTCAATCTCAAATGCGTCTCGAATGTTTCTGACAGAGGCCACGCTGCACAGCCTCCTGGGGGCCCTGACCAGCGAGACGTACGACGACCCCACCCAACACCTGGAGCGGGAGCAGGCTCTAGCCAAGCAGTTCGCCGAGATCCTGCACTTTACACTGCGCTTTGACGAGCTCAAAGTAAGACGGAGACACACTCACGCACGCTCGCTTTCTCTCTCTCTCTCACTCTGTCTCGCTCTCTCTTTCACTCTGTCTCACTCCTCTCTCTTTCGCTCTCTCTCTCTCGCTCTCGTCACTCACTTTATCTGCATCGGCCTCAGTACTGAACCCTCCCGCCCAGGTCACTGACCCCCATGTTCTACATTCTATTGCTATTCCTTTGTGAGCCGTCCAGGCTCTCCGCTGCCTAACAAGCTGGTAATACCTACTAATTAGGCGTCTGCGGCACACGTGAATAGGCATCGGACAACGGGCAGATAATAAGTATTTAATTGGGACCGTACCATTGGACCTTGTCCTTGGGGCACTGGGAGTGTGATGCACCAGGTCCATGTAGAATCAACAATGAGCTTTAGAAAGGGCAGGAAGCGCTTTTTGTTTTGTCTATGGCTTCTGGTTTCTGCACGAGGCTGTCTGTCTAAGCGTCTACCACAGTATTTGAATTGCGCAAAAACCCATAGATATCACAGCTATTTTTGTGTACATTAAAAATACTGGCCCTTGATCTGTCGGTTCTCACTGGTGGGGCTTTGTTAAACAGACAATGCAGTGGTTCACCTAAATCCCTAGTGCGCCCTGCCTCCTAGCCGAGGAACCTACTCGCACCCTCCTACACACAAACCCACGCACCCGCCCACACACCCAACCACGAAAAACGGCTATTGCTCACAATCTCAACCAGCACTCCTGCACCCCTAGGCTCTCTGCCACAACGCTCCAATTAGTACCCCCTCCGGTCCAGTCTAGGGGATAAAAGTGTCAAGGTAGGGGGTACAAGGTGGCATGCCAGGGCCCATTCATCCATCTCTCAACCACCCCCCCCCCCCCTCGTCCACGAGCTTGTGACCTAGTTAAAGAGCAGCCATCGTAGTGGGGGCGGTTCACTGCCACGCTAGCAGAGTGGGCTGTCTAGCCTGGCACTAAGTGGACCCAGCCTTGGGTACCAGTCTATTGTGGTAGGATTAGCCTGCTGCTAGTGCCGCCAGAGTTCCACGAGACTAATCTGGCACGGGCCTCTAATTAGCCAGTCGGCCCAGCCTCCGATTGGTGGAGCCAGTTGTTGATGTGCGGCGGCACCCAATCCGATTGGCCAGTGGCTGAACCGCTCTGCCGCTTCATAGAAAGCTGCCTCCCTCCTGCCGGTTGATCTGTCATTAGATTCTGTGACTCAAGGGCCTTCCGACTGCGTCTGAGTCGTTGAGCTTCTGTCGTACATATGTGGGCACTAAGTAGGAGCTTGGTTGTGCCCCACAGCAAGGCTGCTCTTTCAAAGCTAGGCGCGTTCACTCCCCGTTGAGTTATCCATAACCTCGCTTATACAAATGGGTAGCTCCTCATCCTTTCCACAGTAGGCTACTCTCTTAAAGTGTCAAAGAAAACGTTGTCGCCGTTAAAGGTTTCTCGAAAAAGGTGATGGGTGCGTTCGTGTAAGGATCAAGACAGCTGAGAGAAGTAGAGGAATCGACTTAATCGTATCAGTGCTCTATTCTACGTCAGTCTGGCCTCCGGCTACGTTTACGCCTTGTTTTCTAAAACATCCTGTCATGATGATGGTTTATCTGATCCTGAAATGGATGTCCTCCCCCAGGCTGTGTGTGTTACCTACTGTACTGACACACTGATACATACAAACAGTATTCCTGTCAGAATCATACTCACAATCACACGTGTGCGCGCGGGCACACACACACACGCACATACACGCACGCACGCACGCACATACACACACGCACACACACACACACGCACGCACACACAAATCATACACGCACGCTGTATTCATTCATCCTTTCATGTGTCGTGCTGTGCTCCTTACAAATGCGCATCTTCACGTTGTTGTTCATTTCGTTTGCAGATGACCAATCCTGCCATTCAGAATGACTTTAGCTACTACAGGAGGACCTTGAGCCGCATGAGGATCAACAACGTTCCGGTGAGTCGGGCCAGACGGGCTGAGGATGGACCTCGGGGACGCCGCCTTGTTCAATCTCCTTGGAAACGCAATCCCGTGACCTTCCTTCCTGGAGGGCATGGAATAATCGTTCTATGTTTGATTTAAATTATAAAGGGGCCAGTCCAGGTATCACCATAAATGTTCTCAGGGGGGTTGGGTGGTGGGGGGGCGTGGGGGTGGTTGGGGGTTGTAAAGCAGCGGAGATGATTTTGTGGCCCATTCCCCCCGTCTTCCCGTCTGGAGCGTAGCAGTGGGGCCTTGTCTCACCTCAGGAAGTGAGAGCCCCCTCTGGGAGTGTGAGCGGGTTCAAGACGCCCACTGGCGCGCGGCGGCACAGAGCGGCGCGTACTAGAATGTGACGGGAGATCAGCAGCGCGCGCCTCGGTTCGTTTTAAAGAGTCAGGCGTCAGTGGCGAGAGGGAACGATCTGGAAGCAGTGTGTCGCGGACAGAACAAACCACCTGAGATAGCAAAGTAAAAAAGAAAAATCTGAGCTTCAGTTGAAGTTTGTTTTTTTTGGGGGGGGGGGGGGGGGGGGGGGGGGGGGGGGGGGGGGGGG
>JAVQJS010051922.1:0-11645 GCA_036024795.1 Galaxias rostratus | reverse complement strand
AAACTTTTGGAAAAAAATACTTTTATTAGTTACTCGGGTTTTAAAGTTTCAGCTAGCTAGAAATACTTAACTACTAAGCAATGCGTGTTTGTGAATCTACCCTCACCCAACGGTTGCATGTATCACTTATGGGAGATATGTAATTACAATAAGGAGTAAAGATGCGACTTAGATAATAAGACCGGTTCAGCTTCGACTGCTGGAGAACAGTGAATGAAAAATGCCGTTCGGTGAGGTTTAACACTAAATGCCAGTTTGTATTACAATACAACACAATGAACACAAATATTAACAGGACAGTAAATTAATATTGAGCATGTGTACAAATGTGTAAGAATTACCTCGGGTGCACCCTTTGTAAATTATAGCATATTCTATAATTTACCGTATGGATTCAATATGTGTAATAGTCAACACCAAAGTACAATCACATCCGACTTGTGCGGCTCGCCATCAATTGAAAAGTTCTAAGTTCTAAGGGAAAGCAAACCAGAAACTTTCTGAATCATGCACGTGCCGACTAGGTAGGTCCAAGTCCGACACACGAGGCATAGAAATTACAGCATCTCACTATTGACGTTAGTGTAAGCCCTACACGCACACAACTTTTTACTTTTTCTTTCAAACAAAACAAAAAACGGAAAACGAAAAAGAAGAAAATGAAGACATGCAAAGCTTGTGATCGGTTGACCTTTAACCTCAAAGGTTTATAGAAGGAAAATAGTATAACAAAACAATGAAACCACCAATGCATTTTTATCAGTGCAGCATTTAAAATATTTATGTAAAAGTATTACTATACCAATATTTAGAGGTGTGTTACACCGCTCTTTCTTTATGGGGAAAATTTGCAAAATGTGGCTTTATCCAAATCTGGGGGTGTGTCAGGATTAAATGAACGGCAAATAATTATAGTCCATGTGAGGCATGCAATACATTTAAGGTCCGTATCCCTGTATTCACTCTTTTCTGAGTCATGCAATAGCCCGCTGTATAGCCCCCTGCTGTGCTCTGCCCCTCTCTTTTTTTCAAAGGTCACCTTCACCTGCTAACATCACTGACTTGCATTTACATGGTTGTTAACAGTTTCATTTCTATCAAAATTAGATTGAGAACAGATTCAGAGCTGAAATTACAAATGTGCAGAATTTAGATACTTTTAAGTTATCAATGGCTCTTGCATTTGCGTATAGTACAGTTGGGGGGGGGTATTTACCCCTTCTGAACATATGGCAGCTCTGTGGCTCAGAACTTGTCCCAAGGTCAGTGTATCAGGATCTGGCAGGCTGTTGGTTTCAGGGACTCGAGCTGCATCTACCCTGGTCCCCTTCCTGGACCAAGTCAAGGCCACACCTCCACTAGACACTAGTGCAGCAGTTCCAAATCCCTAGTAATTTCAGTGGATCTTCTGGAAGACAGGTTTCCTTACCCAGATTGCAAGCCAATCTAGGCCATATATAGGCCTGATGAGGCCCGTATGGCTCAGTTTCGGCAACAGTAAGATGTATGTGGGTCAGAAATGGCCCAAATGTAACAAACCAGTCCTGGGATGAGTTACAACAAGAAGTACATGGTTCAAATGTAATCAACCAAGTTTAAGATGAGTGACAGCGGAAGGTCTGTGGGCCATAGATTATGCAAATGAAACAAGCCAAGTTTAAGATGAGCAAAGGCAAAAGTAATGTGGGCCACATGTAACAAGCCGGGTTTGAGATGAGAAACAGAGAGGGGTATTTGAGCCATAAATGGCCTAATTGTAAGAAGTCGGGTTTGAGATGAGTTCTCGCTGTGTCCCGGTGGTCGAACTCAAGTTGATTCACTACCGTCATTCCACGCGGTAAGTGGGCCATACAAAAACTGGAAATGTAGCCCACACCTGGGCAAGGTTTCATTGGCTATCTGGATGGCAACGTGAGTCCAGAAAGGCGTTGACAAAATTACATGAACCTCATGTGGGACTCTGCTTCCATTGTTATATGGTCTTCATAATCAAATGACCCAATGAGGAAATTAAAATGACAAATATGTGGTGGATGGAAAAATGACATCTTAATAAAACAGTTATTGATTTACTCTAGCCATCTGGAGAGATAGATATATCCCTCCTTGGCTCAATGTGCTGATGACAGTGTGCAGAGACTGATTTTGCATGTACTTTATAGTCATCAGTAGCCTATCAGTCAGAATCCTCGAGAGGTATTTCCATAGTAATCAAGTAGAAAATACAAGCCAATAAAACCAGAGCACTAGACTCATCATCACCTTATAATCACACTCACCTGCGCAATCTTGCTAGTTTAAAAGCTATTATATTTCAAAGTGAAAACGCAGATCCATGAAGAGGTTATCCAGGATGATAAACTCGATGGAAAGGGTTAATCTGCACCTGTTAGTTAAGCAAGCCTGTCTGGAGCTTAAAAAACGAATCTAGTCTATAAGGTTGACCCTATCTATAGTCTTGTCTCTTGGAGAAAAAAAACAACAACATAATTTATGTTACGTTTCCAAGGGGGTTTTGAAAGTAAACATACATCTAAGTTATTTTTAAGCTTTACCTGATAGTTTGCTCAAACCCAGCTGCCTTGCTCTGCAGCATGACTCATAGAGGAGGCCATCCCTTGCCTACTGCACAGCCTCAGGGGAAGGCTTCATTCCCCGTCTCCCTCCTTTACTGATCCATGGAGGGAGAAGCCAGGCGACAGGCTGTGACAGCTTGATGGATGATGTGACACGTGCTGCCGTGTCATCGCTGCTCTCCTCCCCTTGTCCTCCTCTACTCGTCAACTCTACTTCAATGTCTGGGGGGGGGGGGGGGACGGATGAGAAAATAAGTGTATGTGTGTGGGTTGTTGTGTCTGTGTGCATGCATGCGTGTATGTGTTACAACACATGATGGGGGTGGGTATTGGGGATCAGTCACCTTACTGTGGAACTGAACATAGGAAAAGCCAGATGGCTAAATGACATGGGGTGTTGGTGTCTCAGTGGTCGAGTAACAAGTGGAGAGCCACCACTAATGATGCTGTATAAGGACAGAGAGGAGATGGCTGTATAACTTACTTGTAAAAGTGACAGGGCAGGAGGCCAGTACAGGAATCTGAATATAAATGAACTGATCCAAATTGATTTAACGTTTAGTTGGAAGGAAAACAGTTCTCTAAGGAGAAGGTTCTGAAATTCTGTTAAAAATAAACTCCATCTGACAAAGAAATCACAGACCATTTTTTCCCCTGTTCAATTTTCGTTTTTTGCTGCCTTCAAATTCAATTCACAAACAACTGAGACAGTACTTGTTCTATGGTGATACAAACAACAGGCTATTATTCCAACCAAATGTCTAGTTACAGACAGACCGATCAGACAGAGCAAGTCATCATCATATAATCATAGTCCCACTTGAAAATTAAGTTCTTGCTGTTCTGGTTGCAATTCAATTTGAAATTATTATAATCCCCTAGGCACAGCATGACATGGTCAGAATCTGAATTATTTGTAATTGAGGAGTTTGATAAGCCACTCAGCACATTCTTTGAAATGCATAACCACTTAGGTATTCCTATCGGCTATTAGTAAAAAATATTCAGTTCCAATATTTTGAGCAGAGGTCAATTCCTAAGAAATGTTACGGATTTGCGGCTGGTTTAACTCATTTGCCATCCCATTTAATTAATTTTGCCTTAGAATGTGCCATCTCAAAGCAGTCAAGCCATTTTGTTGGTGAAAACAAACAATTATACAGAGAGAAGTAGGGCTACCAATACACTGACCTTACACTGATCTAGTCTGTAATGATGTTACATGGAATAATGAGCCTAGTTTAGGGTACATTCAGATTTCGATGTCTGCCTTTACAGAGAGTTTATCTTAATTGACTGTCACTAAGACCAATCTAAAATCTACTAAGCTTATCTGAATAACAGAGAGGAAGTGACTGATAGGCATAGATCTGTACAGAAGCGAGCGAGTTACAGGGTAATGATTGTGAAATGGAACACCGATAGTGTTCTAAGTGCCATTCTCACACTACAGAGCCCTGGTTGGATGGCAATTGTGAAGAGAAATCAGTTTATAATTTTCCAGTAAATAAGGCAGAGTTTAAGGTTGCTCACAACAGTGAATTTAGCTATGCAATTAGGCCTTAGTCTTCCTGTTACCAAATCAAGGCATGCAAAAAGCTCAACTCGTCTCAAATCTAGGGGGTCTTTCTTTTTCTCCCTTTTAATCTCTCCTCCATCTAATTCTCTATATCTTTCTTTTTCTCTCTTTCTTTCCCCTTGCATTTCCCTCATACTCCTGCTCTCCTAACCTGTATTTTGACTTTGACACACCAAGGTCAACAAATATCTGTGACACTCTCAGCACACATTTTGCAGTAGAAAAAGTAATATTTTACCTTAATACATGAATCTTCCTTGTCTTTCTGGACGCAAACTCATTTATAATCTGTTTAAATATCATCTGTTTAGCCAATTCCTAAATGGCAAGTATTGTCTGGTCATGGGGCCTCTCCGGGTTCATTAGAGAGCGCAGGTAATTATTACTTTCAGTTTTCTGAAGGAGCTCTCTCCTCCTGCTAGTTACTGGTAATGCCAACTTACTCAGGAATAAAATAACTCTACTTATTTTGTAATAAGTATATACTAAGTATAGTGGACTTAATACACACAATTTGGAGCCTATGCCAGCCGACATAAAAAAAATATATGTAGCTACTGAAATTGACATCATCACAGCAGTGTCCGGAACAGCAATGTTTTTAAACAAATTATTCCAACATCGATTACGTTTGTAAATATGATTACATTTGGTAAAGTGCTGTTTATCACTACATAATATGCACAAATGTATAAGTAATGGTAACAACGTTACGTTAATCATTAAGTTGTCTAACAATAGTACTGTCGATGTCTTGTAATGTAAAAAGAACGCATGCCAGTTGGCTAATGAACTAGCATTTGCAAGCTATCTAGAAAACCAGCAATACCTTGCTATCCACCCAATATTAACACATGGAAGATGATCCCATCATTCGTTGTTAGTTTTGTTCTGTGTGATAATCAATTCGGCACTATATATGCAACAACAAAAAAACATAGCTGATGTCCATGTACCTTCATTCATTCCGTGTCAAGACTATATCCAGGTTAGATGACGAAACTTTCTTGCCCACAATTGATGACGCATTGTCGCCTCTACTGTTCTACCGTATAAAAATTCAAATGGAATTCGACTTTCATTTACATTTTGTCTACAATAACGCATACGAATGTGGAAAGTGATAATGCCATTGAATGGACTTGTGTGCTTTTGAGTAGTGCTAAAAGTCGTACCATACTTTTACATGCTTTAGTGTACTTTTAATACAAAAAGTACTGTTATTTTTTACTTGGGTATATTCAGTATATTGTGAAAGTTACCATAAATGCTCTCAGTTTCATGTCAAGGGGAGTTTGTATTACGTGAATCGTTCAAAGTAAATCCATCTTGGACATGGCAACTTGTAAGTGTAACTGATGTAAGCCAGGAAAGGCGGGTTGAGTTGATCAACTAAGAAAGATGCAAGGGGAATTTGTATTAAGTGAATTGTTAAAAAAAAAAAATGGCTTTGGACAGCAATGGAAAGGTGGGCTTCCCTGTAGCACATATTTTCAAAAATAGATGAACATTTTGCCTCCTCTCCAAATGGGCTACCTCAATTGAATAGTATGAGGAAGGAAGAGAAATTGCTGCTCATGCGACAGGCTGTTTGGAACCAAATGCATACTTTTTTAAAACTCATTAAAGGATTGTCGGTGAAAGCCTGACCTTGTTCAAAATAAAACCGAACGGTAGTACTTTATTGTCAAATGTGTCCACCATTATATTATGAAGAGGCATTACTGATCTAGCGGTAATACTTGTGCTGCAGTGGTAGGTTCTGGGTGCTAAGGGGGTCAGTGATAAAACTGCAATGCATCACATCGCATCTGCGCAGGGATATGGACTATGTGTTATTATCATATTTGTTTTTGACGCCTTATCAACGCCCGCAGATTGGACCAAATATGTTTTTTTACCAGTACCCACATGTTTTGGGTATTGCAGTACATTGTGCTTACATACAGCGAATAGGGTCATGTGTTATTTTTTTATTATAATTTATTTATTGGTTTTTGGCCCCCATTGAAATGATTGGGCAGAGAGTTATCTCAGTCATATACCACCATCTAGCGTTGATGCTTTGTACTTGCATTTTGTTAAAATTGTACCGACTGTCTTGGTTAGGCTATGACATCTAGCACATCAGTGACCGTCTCCTTATTTGACATTGAAACATTCTGTCAGAAGAGGGAAAGCTAAATAATAATTCTTATTCTTATCATTATTTAATAATTTATATTTCTATGCAGAAACATTGACATTCGGGACATTGACCCCCGAATGGATCTGAGTGTCTGTCTGAGTGATTCTCCCAAAAGATTAGTTCATCTCTCGAATGGATCTTTGAATCTGTTTGAGGAATTTCTTCAAAATATTAGTTCACAACTCAAATGGTTTTTCAGATCAATCAGAGAAATACGTCCCAAAAATTAGTTCACCCGTCAAATATATCTTCAGGTCAGAAGCTAGGTTCCAGTTGCAGCTCCCCTTCCCCTTATTCACTTATCCCCAGCCCTTAGTATGATGCAACAGCAATCGTTGCACCGAGGACATTTGGAGAACGGAGGGGAAGTGGACAGCCCTCCAAGGGTCAATCTCACCAAGTTTTTTCAGATCTGCGGATTTATGGAACGACACTTAAGATGGCGGCGGGGATTCCCAGAGAACAAGTGCCGAGGAGAAGTCAACGAGGGCATGTTGAACGGCAATTGGGACACAGCTCCAGTTTCAATTGCTGTTCAACATGCCCCCGTTGACTTTCCCTCTGGGGAATTCCTGCTGCCATCTTAAGTGTCGTTCCATTAGTCGGAAAATATGAAGTTAACTTGGTGAGATTGACCCTATGAGAAGCTGAGGAAGGAGTGACAATTAATTGTGACTCCAGAGGTATATGTCACCCACAATGCACTGTTGTACATTTAGTGCAAGAGAATACATCAATGGTTGAGTGGCAGTAATGCACGTAAAACTCCAGTAGCTCACCACGGAAGGAGAATATTAACAAATAGAGGAAGGTATCATAAACCTAGCAATAACAGTTAGGAGAATGGTGATACATTTCACAAACGGAAAAATGTTGAAACTCTCATTTATTAGAAACTGACACAGCTGATTGAACACGTGTGATTAAACGTGTGTGCAGGTATTTCCGATAATTTGTAAAAAGCACTGTAGCGCCAAGTTGACAACTGGCAGTTGATCGATGACAGTTTGCGCTTAAAATGTACAAGGGCAGATTTGTTCCATTTAAATCCCCAGACCTCTTTCCCTCTGTTCTTCAAGTGGCCTCGGCACGACGTATGCCGTTACCTCATACTAAGGCCTGAGAGTAAGGGAATAAGAGAAAGTGGAACTACTATTTAAACACGGCTTACTTAACACTAATACTACAGGACATAAAAACGTTTACATCCAAAGTAATACATTTTTGCTAATATGTCCATCTAGGTCCTCAAATTTCAAAAAGTGCTAAGCAAGTTTCTCTGTCAGTTTGATGAATACAATATATTAGATTCATAGGTCAACCCACCAGACTATCTCTATGGCATATCATCTTATTGTCACAAGCAACCATAACATAGCAGGACTAAAATGAAAATATTTATGAAAATTACTTTATTCTTGGTTAGCTCAAACACAGGAAGCTATTTAACAACCACAATGACAGCACAAAAAACAAATGCTTTAATTGAAACACAGAAGGAGAATTCAACACATGACTTACCTGGTGGAAACAATGAGACTCCCTAGTGCAGGTGAAACTTATGAACACTAAACCAGAACAGGCACGTGGGCTGCACTGTTTCTAATTGGCACACGGTGAACCCAGAGTGGGTGTGGAAAAACCAGGAATATTTTTCGTGTGCTTGACGGTCTAATCGAATGTTGAACTGATGCCATGTTATTTTAAGGTATTTGGTCATAAGTAAAAGAAGCTGCTAACCCTTTCCACCTCTCCATGACAACACTATGCAGCCACAAGTAGATTAAGAAGCACTATAAGGACTGCAATGGGTCCCCGGTAGATTAATCATTGCATGCTGCCTCTGACTACTGATATTATTACAATGTTTCAACGTTCAATATGAACTTCTTGCTCTTCCATTCTATATCAGTTATATCAACATTTTCCCACTCCTCACTAGTGCAGCTTTTTTTAGTTTGGGGTATTATCCTCATTGTTTGTTTTGGTGGATCTATTTTTAGTTCAGGAGCCACGTGGTACCAATGCAGGTGTAGCCTCACAGCTGCTGGTAAACATGTTATGTATCCATAGCTTCCAGTCCAGGGCAAATTACAATCATCCTGTGGATTTCAGGAGAGGAATAGCATCTCTATGCATTGTAACTTGAGTGAACGGCTTCACAATTTCCATCCCTGTAGATTTTGGTGTTTTACTTTAAGTGAGCAGACTTGCCATGCACATACATTGAATACATACAGTATCTGCTCTTGTACTGAGGCATTTCATAAATGATCAAACATTATTTCTCATCTGTTACAGTCCAGCCAGTCCACTGCTACTGTATTTGTATGTGTGTAATTCTACATAATCTCAGTAAGAAGCATCTGTTTGTTCTCATGTCATATCTCAAATAAACTGTCAGAAATATATTTAAACATTGGGGGATTGCAGGATGGTTTAGAGCAGTGATCCAAAGGTAATTGCATTTTTGACTGTGCTCTTCCGCTATAAAAAAGCACACTGAACAGCATGCTAACCACAGAGAATATATAATTGTTTAGAACAGGGCTTAAAGGTTAAAACTATCAACATGGTTGTTTAAGTGAAATTGACAGGAACAAAGAGTACCCTATCATTTATTTTGCAGTATCTCTATAATTATGCTCACTATGAAATGCAAAGATCTTTGCCTCATTTACTTTATTTCAGTACTATTTCACTTTTCAAACAAAAGAAGATGTAATTTCCATAGCTGTTTGGTCAGTTCCACCTTGTAATTACTTTTCAAATGATCCCAGGATTAGACTCATAGTTCCCCACTTAAAAGATAAATATTCCAAGATGACTGAATCTCTGATGGGCAATAGGAGGTGCGCCTGATCTCACAAGCAGTCTTTCAGACGTGAACATCTAACGCAAAGTTGTTGCAAAAACCTTGATTTTCTCTAAACATGTCTCAAAATGTTGTTGTACCTCAATTTTGCATGAATGATCATTGTCAAGCACATTCTAAGTATCAATTTCTGTTTTGGATATTTAAATTTTTTGAGTCTCAAACTGCCACCTGGCAAACCCATGACCATTTTGATGTAACAAGTAAATGTTGCATTGGTGAACTTTATCATGTTCCCACTTGGACCGTACACTCTTTCAATGTGGAGTAATATTGGTAGCTTTTAGCACTGGCTTCTAGTAAGGCTTTTAGGGCAAGAAATACAGATTTGAAATGTCTATTCAATGTGGAAATAAAAGGTGTGCTATTTAGTCTGCCCACTTACCATGGACATGCTCACAAAGCCCATTCTACACAAAATTGAAGAAACACAAAGAGAACTAACTGTCTTCCAACCAGAATAGTATTCAGTAGAGTGGACCAGTGAATAGGAAAATTACCATAAGAGGATTCCAGCTTTAACTACATTTACCTGTGCCATGGAAGCAATGACGACTAAACCTTGTAGATACTGACTGTAAATAGTTTTTTAGTAGGAATCAGAACATCAACTGTAATTTAAATGTAAAATTATGATGTGTGTTTATGTAAAGACAAATTTCTGTTGCTTTCTGAATACTTAGCCTGTTTGCTAGAATGAGTAAAGTACAGGAGAGTGGATGACAGGAACCACCTGCATGGGTCAATCAGAGAGCACTTGCTGAAACATAGGAAACCCTTATGCTTTGTGTAGGCCGATCCTTCTGCACTGTTAAATTAAGCTATTGTCTCACATTTTTATCTGTGTTATTCCTAAAAAGACTTTGCCACACAACCCATAGGCCTGCTTTATTTTACAGAATAAGCTGAACCATATCTGCCCTCTCAAACAGAAGATCCTCAGTCCAATGTTAATTACATTTGTGCATTCATACAGATGCCCCAAAAATTGCCGATCATTAAATTAGCCAGCAATGAGTCATCTATCTGACAATACACAGTGGTTAAAGGGCAATACAACCAGTGGAAAAAGAAAGAGACAACCATCCACTCCTAGCAGTGTGCTTTCTCAATATCTGGGATTCTGAATATTGGTGACTTTGGCTTAGTTCTTCTTCTTTTGCTGAATTCATAAATAGTGCTATAACTTGACAAAGTTATACAGAATTAAGATTACAAAAAATCTTACATCGCATACAATATTGCATGTGAAAAGTTTAATTTAATTTACCTCACAGAAGCATAATGACAGCCAGTTCACCAGTGTAGTACACACACTGGTGTACACACTGTGGGTATGATTGAAGAAAGTATTACAAAATAATGTAAAGTTTAATATTACCAGAAATGTTATACTAACATGTGAAGCTATAAAATGTATGTGGTTGCAGTTGGCCACTGAGAGTGGAATTTACCCTTGCAGGTGCTCACAAGACAGCTCAAGTTCAAGTCTCTCAAGTTTTACTCTATATCAAGTTATGTCTCTCTATAGAACTTCATGGATGGCAAGATATATAGTTGACGCTAAAAATTGTTTTGTATAAACTTGGAGGTCTAATAAATACTGTTACATGGAGGGTGTCTTTAAGTGTATAGTAATTCAGAACAGATCCATCTACTTTTGCAAATAAAATTCTCCAGCAACCATGCAATCCAGTAGATATTTGATAAAATAAATTGGTTTGGAAATCAGTTCTTATATTAATGTATTTCAAATCAATTGTTTGTCTGATCGCTGCGTTCTTCAACAGAGCAAGAATATTAAAATGTAAGCAAATTCTCCAATTTCTTGTCAGGGGGGTTGTGTTACAACCTTCAAATCGCACCATTTGATTATGGAACATATCTTTTTTACTGTACACTGTGATGCATATCAAAGTCATATTTGAATTGTTGTTAGGATAGCTATTTTTTAAGAATTTGTAAATCAAGAAGTCTTTCCCCAGTGACAGTTTTTTAAGGCAAGGTGTGGCATTGCAAGGCTTGTATTGAAGCACAGGAAATACTCATTTTAAAAGCAAGGACAATGTTATCCTAACTAAATCTGCAGAAAGTGGCTATTGTTATGGTAATCTCTCACTAAATCACACATTTCATTTGCTTAATTCTACCTTCGGTAATGTCTCAATACTTACATCTTACAACTAGTTAAATCTAGTACTGCATTTGGAGACGGGGATTAATTTAATCAATACAGACTCATTGAATAATATAATAATTTATATTGTGAAAAAAATATTCTTTTCTTTTTCTTCAAAATAATCATATCGGAAGGGCGGCACGGTGGCGCAGTGGTTAGCACTGTTGCCTCACAGTAAGAAGGTCCTGAGTTCGAATCCCACCTGAGGGCCTTTCTGTGTGGAGTTTGCATGTTCTCCCCGTGTTAGC
>JAVQJS010051914.1:0-14744 GCA_036024795.1 Galaxias rostratus | reverse complement strand
GGCCATATATTGTCTTAGAGCAGAAGACTATGCAGACTAGACTTTGCGTGGGTTAAGATAGACCCTGTGAAAAGCCACCAGCTCTAGAAGCATTCAATGTTCTGTTTGTTGGACATTTATCCAACTTACTTATGTGTTTGTATTTAAAACTTAAACTCAAATGCTCCTAAAATGAGTATATGTATTGATTACACCTTTGGATGTGCACCAGTGGCATAATGAAGGTTTTTTACTCCACAGAATTAACGCTGTTGATGTGCTGCCATCTGTTGGTCTCATGAATACCGCATTGCATTCTGTATTCATTCCTCTTAGACGAGCTTAGAAAATGTCAAAGCCTATGACAACCTGATCAAATCGGATGAATAAAAGCAACCTGCTGAGAGACCTTGAATTGCACCTTCAAATAGGCCACTGTCCCTTTTCTTAAATGCAGTTGAGACGTTGTGGAAAGATCATGATTCTCCTCTGACACTAGAGGGTCCTGTTGTTCACAAATTAGCAGGAGCACCCATAGTAGCCAGCCAACCCACATTTGCCGGCGGTGCACCAGGCACCGCTGCCTTGATGATGTATTGCACATCTGCAGTTTGCAAATCTATCCTGAAGATACAGCTGTAGATACATTACAAATGCTATGATGTGTGTCTATAAGGGACCTGTTTATACCCCCTGCAAAACAAAGTTTAGTACAGAACTACATGAATGACTCTCAATGGAGTGAAGGCAACAGTTAAGTGCCCACTTCAATTTTCCTTAAACGATACAAAATCTGAATTGGTTATTATTTACTATTTTATTAAATGACTTTCAAGCAAATGCAAGCACGTCTTTTCTCCCTGCTTACTTTAACCATACTAAAACACTGCTTCATATGGTCATTATCTTGGCCTGAGCATTGTCTCTCTTTCAAGCTTAATACACCACCAGGGAAGCAATCTGCCTCTGGTGCTGTGAGGATGACACCAAAGAGCAAAGAAATAAGGCTAGACTTTGATGTCAATCCCCTGCAAAGTATAGGTCAAAACAATAAATGTATGCCCAATTGAAGAGATTTTGTAAGGGGGCCATGGATCATTTTGGGATGGCAAGTTATATAATGAGTTCATTGGAGCAAGCATAGCTAAAGACCAAACAGCATGAGTCCTCTTACAATGAAAAGATTTCTCTTCTCTGCAGACAAGCTTGGCTCCTGGATCCTACTCATTTTGTACCCCATCAGTCTCTTTCACTTCTTTTCTTTTTCTTTCTTGTGTTCTCTGTCTCTTTCTGTCATACACAGGCACACTCAACCACACAAACACACACACAGACACACACACACACACCTACACACACACACACACGCACACACACACACACACCTCCTCTAGCATCTGCATCCCTTCATTAGCTCTATTCATAGAAATAAACTAAAGTAGAGACATAAATGCATGGATACACTACAAAACCATCAGATGGACAGCTTTCAGAAACAACAGCTGCTGCACCTCACTGTGTCTATTGTGGATCACAGCAAGACAGCCCATCCTCAAGAAGCTTCAAATATTTTAATCAGTTATTCAAAGATAAGACTGTGTTTCCATGTGCACAATCAATTTGGGTTTTTCAAAACGGTTGAATGCATAATTAGTATTCAGGAATACCAAAAACAAAACCAAAGAAAGGCCAGCTTCCCAGTTTGCTAAACCACCAGTCTTTTAGAATATAATTAATTTGGCCTGGATTGTTGTCACGAATAATGTAACTCGAAAGGAACATTTGGGTAACTTGTCAGAACGTCTTGTCTAAAATGCTTAAAAATTTCAACGAGGCAACTCGGGAAACCTAGGATTCGCTTTCTATACAACAAGATTGGGTGTTGAGTTCAAATTTTGTTTCATATATCTTCGTATACTGAATAAAACACAAATATCATACACGGCTTTATTTGTCTGCCAAATAGGCATATCCATAAATATCCAGACATTTGGCTTGTATTAATTCAATTTCATTAATTAATGAGGATGCGATTTAATCGGTGTACATTTTAGCGAAGAATTGTGTTAGATAAAATATAAATTACAATTTGTACCATTTCTAAGAATTATACTACTGAAGCGCCAATTTCCTCCAGAGGATGCAACGAATAGGCAACCGAATTACATGCGCAATCCTGTCGTGAGTCACGCATCACCACGGTAACCAGTTTTCACCGTCTTCTCAGTCTGTTTTCTAGTGCATTTATCTTTGCGCGCAACCCATCATCTAAAGCGAATCTTATCTGTGAGTTATTATTCTCTTTCAAATATTATATGAAATACCACCTATTGGAATTGTCTGTTTTTATAGAAAGCCTAGGTCGAAGATTTTGCGTCAAAGCCAAAAACATGATACTAAATTCTGTTGTTGCTGTGACTAATTTAGGCTGACGTTACTACGTTGCCTGCTGTTTTAATTAATTTGTGATCATACAAGCTAAATGTTAACTTGGCATTCAATTGGTGTAATTTTGTATACTCAGAATATAGTGCGATAAAGACGCGACATCTATCCTTCACTGAGGAATCTTTGCTGGCTTATTTCGGCCGTTAGAACATATCAGATGCGAAATAATAACCTATTGACAACAGTGTATTTTTTATATTGACCACTTTTATGGCATTGTGTGCTGGCCTGTATAGCATTTAAATCAAAGCGAGATATCCACGTCAATGCCTTAAGATAAGAGTTTTTCAATGTACAAATGTACATCCTGTGTTGTTAGATAATGGTTAAAAGTTTCGTTCATGAATTATCCAAAGCTCCTCATGATTCTGAAGAAAAAAAAATGTATTAGTTAGGTAGCCCGACTCCAACTGGAAGCCAGCTCGCCGCCGCATCAGACGCACTCCTTTTCAATGCAGCGGATATAAAAAATTACCAAAATGTATGATATATTCCCACCTGTCTGATCTGCCTGTTGTATGCGCGCAGATTTGAACAGTTGTATGCAGTTGCATTTTGAATATGATGAATGAAGTTTTCACTAGCAGAACAGAATACTTTGGTAATCTGTCTTCTCTGTATAATATACCTGTACAATCGTTTTGAAAACATCTAACATCTAATGTATCTACAAAAACAAAAATAAATGCCAATTACAGTTTTACCAATTAATAAAGTTAATTATATTTTCTTAAGCATTTAACTGGGCCTAATGACGGTTGAACTCAGTAATATGCATGTTATTCAATTATTAGGTAATATATAAGTATTTATTTTACTGGAAGAAATAAATTGACAGCTGCTCTCAGCTCTATTAGCACTGACGTAATTCTAATCAGCAGAATGATTCATCCCAATGCCTGTGAGGGAGTGTGATTGGGGGGCTGAATAAATGGCAGTTGCACTCGCTCTCAGTTAGAACAACGTAAATGCAGCTTCCCAAACCAAACATCCATCAAACACCTTGTAGCTTTGACAACAGTTGAAGCATTTTTGAACGGACTCTCCAATCCTGTCCTGTTAGTTCATTAAAAAATAATTTTTATCTATAATGCTCATTTGTTGGCGCTTGGTGTCAAACGTATGCCATACAATATAAATATCAACATAGCCTTTAGAAGATTAACGGATAAATAATTAGAGACATGTCATTTTTCCCTTTATATACTTTTCCCTTTTTTGTGTATTCTTCCAGCCACACACATCTCGTTGACTCCATTGTGTTTATAGATAGGCAGGAGATCATGGTGAAGCTTGGTGCCACTCTGACAGAGAAGCTGGAAAAGCAACCGTCTGTGGACGATGGCTTTGATAACATCCCCCTCATTACGCCTCTGGAGGTCAACAAGCTCCAACAGCCCTTCCCAGACAAGGTAATGCTGTAGGGGTTTCGTGTGTGTGTGTGTGTGTGTGTGTGTGTGTGTGTGTGTGTGCGTGTGCATGTGCGCGTGTGTGTGTCCTAAAATCCTGAAAATAATCCACAGCATCCAAAAACTTCATTTACAAATGAAATGGCACTCTCATTAACACAAGAGGCAGACATCAGCCTCAGCTTCAGTTCCAGTTCAGTGCCCTAACAATGCTATGGCATATGGTCTTCTCCTGCAGGTAATTATCAAGACCACAACAGAGTACCAGCTGCAGCAGCAAAAGAAAAAGAGATTATACGTGCCTGGTATCAAGAAGCTTAAAATCAACTTCTACAGTGAGGTGACAGAGAGGGTCAAGGTCAGTTGATGTCTGGGTAATGTAGTTTATTTTTCATGTCTACTAAAGTGGTTCACTGATTTGAGGCATTTGTGTGTGCATGTGCACGGGTGTGTTCTCCAGCTCACAGGCCTGATCCTTATCACCCTGTCATTCCTGGCCTGCCTCCTCCTCCTGGTCATGTACAGGGCTCTGTGGTATGACCAGCTCACCTGCCCCGAGGGCTTTGTTCTCAAGGTACGTAGATGTGCACACACAGATGCACCCCCCCCCACACACACACACATTCACAGACAGACCCACACACTGACGAGTCAGAGATCAAACTTGTGAATCAAGCAACAATCCAGAGAGGTAGTAAAAGAACAACCAAAAAACTCAACAGCCTCTCCATTGAGCCTGCCGCAGTGTCTGCCTGTGGTACCATGAGGGGACCCAGCCATATCACACTACACCAAGGCCCGTAGTGTCACGCAGACCCCAGCACAAGTCATCTAGTCCCCAGCTGTTCGTAGTACACCCACTCCAACTGACACTTACACACGGCACTGTACCCCTGATCCGCTGCACTACTTTGTCTCCCTCGCGTTCTGTTCTCACGTCAGAGCCTTCTAAAGGATTCTCCCGGCGCCCAGGCGGGGGAACATAAACCCATTATCTCCTGTTGACACCTTGGAGGCATCGTGTACCCGGCCAGCTCCACGCTTGTTAATTAAATAGCCTGTCTTTTAGAAGAAAAGAGAAGAAAGAGGGAGAGAGAGAGAGAGAGAGAGAGAGAGAGAGAGAGAGAGAGAGAGAGAGAGAGAGAGAGAGAGAGAGAGGGAGGAGAAGAGCAGCTTTTTGGTCAGGCAGCGATTGCAACGCCAGCCCGTGAATCTGAGGGGTCTTTAATTAGGGCTGAGCGTGACTAAACTGTGATTAAAGGCTTAACAGAGGAAAGGGGGGAGGGAGGGTAGTAGAATGTGGGGCTTCTGGCTACGCGTTTGATGTTTGCCGGTTACAGTTGCGCTCAGCGTTTTTCCGCTAATGTGGTGTTGGAGACATGAAAAGAGGATTGAGAATGTAAGAATGGAGGGTGGTATGTAGCCTTTGCTGTACGCGCACACCTCACTGCTTTCGGAGAGTCTGGCGGCCTACAGCGAGACGGGGGTCAAGTAAACTTTTGGTTGTGATTCGCCTCCGGAGGCGTGTTCATTAGGCAGATTCTGCTCTCTTGAAGTATGTCCTCTTGAGTTGACATTGTAGAGATGGCTCGTATTTAATCAATATGTTATTACTTCATTTGAAGCTATTGAGAAATAAACAGGCTCAAATACGAACATAAAAAAAATCAACATCAAAAAGTCCAGTTCATTAACACATGCTAGCAGTAATAACCACCCTTTCCTCAAGCTGTCTTCCCCATTACGCGATAATCAGTTTCTCTGTTCATTCCCCAAAATGAAAATGTATTTGCCAAGGTTAAACAGCACATTCTAGAAACATTAAATAAGTATATGAATACATTGCAGCACTGTAAAATGTAAAATACCCCCCAAAGAGAAAGAATAACGCAGTGCTGGAGCCCCGAAGCCGGCCGTCTTTTCTCTCTCTCTCATTCTGATCATGTGTGACCTTTAAGCAGGAGAAGCACTGCACCCCGGCAGCCCTGGAGATGTACTACACCGAGCAGCAGCAGGGGGAGGCGGGGGCCGTGCCCAGCAGCCCTGCTGGTGGTCTCTACGCCGCCCTCAGCCACCTCAACCAAGCCCGCGGCGGCCCTGAGCTGCCGTCGCCATGGTTACCCGTCATCAACGCTTTGAAGGAGGCCGAGAGGGCCAAAGAGGAGGCGAGTCACTCCAAGAAGTGAGGCCGGAATCACGGGAGAGGGATGCGTGGAAGTGACGTGGTTCTCTCAAGGAATAGGAGCGTTTGGAGGCAGGGAGGTCATAGGGAGAGAGATGCTGTGTTTTTCTGGGGAAGTTATTATGGTTTATATTCAGAACATGTTTGTCACGTGTCAGTCAAGGGTGTCTGACTATTTCATTAATGGGAAGTCAGTGAAGGCCTCACCTTGTGCACCTTGTGTGGCTGTGTGTGCGGCTGAGTGTATGCGTGTGTGTTAGTAGTAGTCGAGGGCGTGTGTTTGTGTGTGAATATGCGAGTGTGCGTTGTGTGTGTTTCTGTGAACAAGTCATATGAGCGGTAGAGAGGTGAGAAGAAAGCTAGGTGAGAAATTAGTGTGAAGATTGAAACTGAACACACAGTAACAAAATTCACTGACGTTTCTGCTAGATAGATTTTCTTTGCCTGTGTTTCCTTTTTTAGGTTGACATTTTCAGTTAAAACGAATGTATCAAACCTTTCATAGATGTGCCAACACAGGGAATAGTGCAACATTTAGAGGTGTTCTAATGGATAAAACTTGAAAGATTTTTTACTTAACCAGAAATGTAAATGTCATACAATTATTTCATTACCTTCATCTATTATGAGTGCAACTTGATTGTTAACTAGGTCAATCATGTCCTTTTCTCAACAGCTTACATAAGAGAATTCTGAAACATATTAAGATGTGTGATGATAATCAAAGACAATGTGATTTATTCGATCATGATAATTATGAATGTATGAGCTAAAATTATGCGGAAGTAATTGAACTACCTAGAAATGTTTCTTCAATGTCGTGTTGTTTTTTGAGGAAAAAAATTCTTCAACTCCCATACACAATGTATTTATTTACCTATTTATTGGGCTAGCCATGTGTGTTCTCTTTGTTTTACATGAACAAGGGACATTTTTTATGGCTAGCGCTGTTATATATATGAAAATACTCTGACTCATTCCTGAGTTCCTACCGTTCCCATTGCCAAACACTACCTGCTATGATGACATTGTATGATGACAATTATAATAAAATGTTGAGCTTTCTCTACTTCATGATGGATTGCCTCAAAGAAAGTTGACCTTACAATCCGTTTTGGGCTTTGGTTTATGGCTCACTTTAAAGTGTTACGCTTCAAGGTCTTCATATCCTGAGACAACAATAATTGAATTGCTAGTGTTTATGTTTTTTTTGTCACTCTCAAATGCCTGGTATGCATAGAATTCAAAATATGACTAGGGTCCATCTCTTCAAACCTTAGTTTAGCAATTCAAAGACAGCCACTTCCTCTCTCTCCCTCCTTGCCCATTTCTTTCTCCCACTCTGTCTGCGGACACACTGCTGTGAGCCTGTCTGCATCTCATTTACACTCACATATTTTCACACCGTTGCTCTAAGCCCAGAGATTGTGGATTTATGTGTGTACTGTGCGTATCCTGCATGTGTATGTGTGTACGTGCAAGTGCGCACTTGAATTGTGTGAACCCTGGGCTTAGCCACGCTTGTTAATTAATTCTATATTACACCCTTTAAGGCTACGAGTTTTATTTTTTCTGCCCTAGTTGCTGAGTGACATACTTTGGAAGCCGTTGGCCTAGGGCATGGAACTAAATAAAGTGCTAAAAAGTATTTATTAGGGCATTTACAGACCCCATGCTTGGTCAAGCCATAGAGTCTTATGCCAAGAAGGCTTAAACTTGAGGCTGGGGAAAATCATATAACATCAGTTGGGTAGTCATGAAAAGGCCGCCAGCCCCATTTTCTCACTTTACGGCATCAACAGATCACCGTAGTAAAATAGCAGGTTGGCTTTTTAATTTGTCCTGACCGTTTGGAGTCCCGGCTCGGAGCGCCCCTGGGAGAGGATCCAAAACAACAAGTCGTTTGGGCATCAACCTCCACCCTGATCACATTCCACTGGAGGCTTATGTCACTCCCAAAAACGTTGAAGGGTAAGAGGGTAGGGATGGGGGGGTTTCATCCAAATCATGTAAGTAGGAGGGTTCTCTTTTTTATTTCAGTCAATTCTCTCGCCTTCTCTCTTGTCTCTCCCCTAATAAACCAATGAAACCAGAGGTCTTGGCATGCAACCTATCTCAAATAATTGAACACAATTCAACATGTCTAATGAGCCCTGAGAGAGTGGGAGAGAGAGAAGCAAGGGTGAACAGAGTGGAAAAGCAAGCAAGAAGACAGTGTGAGCCAACAATCTCACAAAGGTGGAAATATAGGGAGATACAGGCAGGAAAAACAGGATAGGAAGGTTAAAATAAATAAAAAATTAGGGAGAGAGAGAGAGAAAAAGTGAGAGAGCGAAGTCAGGAAAACGGACAGGCAGAGAGGCACAGGGAGGGGCAGCGACAGAACAGACGAAAGGCGGCCGTCCACGGGGGCAGAGGGGAGGGGGAGGAGAAGGAGGAGGAGGAGGAGGGTGGCGGGAGGTGAAGCGGGCCTGACCTCTGTGTCTGTGTGTGTTGTTGTGTGTCTCAGTGGGTTTCCTCTGCCCTGGCGCCAGATGGAAATGCCTCCGCTAAGCAAAGGCAGTACACACATCATCCTCCATTCAGCCCCATTCACTCCACTTTGATGAGAGTAACACTATACATGCCCAGTGCGCCTCGTTGATCCTATCGGGGGTGTTTAACGTGGGGCCGAGGGGCCGGGGAGGGGACTTATCATAACTGATCATGTGTTCACTAACATTGTTATCTCGTTCCGTTGCGCTTATGAGGTTGGGGAGCAAATAAAGAGGAGACAATAACAGAGGAGCAGACGTTTAGAATTAGGTTGCTCTGCGATGAGCTAATGCCGGCGTTTATGAGGGACACTGCCGCCTAGGGGTCATCTCCCATGGTTGCAGCAAGGAATTCTCTTAGAAACGCAAGGCGTGTTATGTTCTCGTGTGGAATTGGCTTTGACCTTCAACCTGCAACCACGGCATTATCTGTAGCCTCCCGCATTTCGTCCGTGGCCTCAGTGGATTATGCCTTGATTAAGGGTTTCTAAGTCTCCTCTGAAAGCTTTGTAATGACCTTAAAGAATTCATATCAGGGCTTTTACGTCCCCCTCTGTTCTCCGCCGGATTTTTACCTTGTTGACAATAAGTATCTGGAATAGCAGCTATTAGATTAACTGCGGTACTCTAACTTGCAATAAGATCCTCAAGATGGCCTTTTAAAATGACTCAATAGCCATGAAATTAGTAATTAGTTTGTTCTCCCGCCGTGAGGTGCCCTCATGCCACGAACCATCGCGGTAAACAATTATCAGACGTGGAGAGCTAGGTAGAGGCCCCAAGCTGCACGCCAGACATGCCATGAGAGAGACAAACAACCCGTTCTGCTTTGTTCCGTCCATTACGGAGCAGAAATATTGTCATTAGTCATAGACCAAATCATTTTACGACATCCTGCGATTAAACTTTAGGCTAATAGGCTAAGGAGGCAAATGGATGTTGAACGTTGGGAGTTGGTTTCCATTAGCAATGGCATGCCGGCAAGCGACTGAACATACACACACACACACACACACGTAAACATTCTGTAGACACCCGTGTGTTTTTTTTCTCTTTCTTGTCTCTCTTTATCTTTTCACCCAGACACACAAGCACACACACAGTTTCAAAGTCTTTCTATAGAAATTTTCTCTATAGATTGCTCATGATTACTGCATGTGTGTGCACAACCAAATGCACACACACACACGCACACACACACACACACACACACACACACTCACACACACACGCACACATACACACACATGCACGCACTCACACGCACACAGTAGGCTACAACAAGCTGGTTTGATTTAGGCTGCACTGCGGTCTCCGCTCTGTGAAGCTCCAGACAATCTGAGGGGTAGAGTAAGTGAAACCTAGTTCAGGCCGAGTGAAGCCGTGTCTGTTCAACTTCAAGTTGAGAGCTTCCAAATTGGGTTTAATCTATGTTTTTCTTCGCCAATTATCGGCCCACATAGCAGCATGGCAACTTGGGATGAATGGGATTTGGAGAAGTTTGGTTGAGCGGAAGGTCATGATGTGATTAATGGTAGTCCATTGAAGGACTTGGCCAGCGAAGCTGTAGTACAAAATGAGTTATCGACTTGCACATCGGCAGGCCACTTTGTTCAGTGAACGTTTTAGCATGATGCAGCAGAAAGTCAACAAGGACTTTTGGATGACCGTGCCCTCGGGTGAAAATTAACTATGGAGTGTTCATAATAGAGTGAAAGTTTAATTATAGCCTTCTGAGGATTGGATTGGTGCCCTCGCAGAGAAGGATTTTGGGTCCAAGATTACTGTAAGGCACACTAACAGTAAATAGGAAAACAACATGTGCTCTCTGTAAACAAACGGTATTCTTTGTCCAAGTCCTCATGGTTGACTTCCAAGCTCTTCCTGAGTCTTTTGAATGGCCTCATCAACCATTCAAAGTACATGGAATAGCCTCAAAGCCTGAAAAGATGCCATTAAAAAAGGTGCATGGTTTATTATGCATTATAATCAACAAAATGTTTCTTTGTGTGCGATATGTCTTAAGTAACACTAGGGTCATCCATCTTGCCGTCGTAGCTTCCTGAGTCCACCACTGATGGGATGGTCGAGTGGACTGCAGTGTGCAGTACCAATCGCAGCTCACATGTGAGAAACAGCTCTGACAGAGATCTGCTCCGCAGTAGCACCAATTCCTAGTCCCAATTATGCTCTGTCTCCATCTTTGGCGCTCTAATGATGGAGGCAGCCCAAATAGTGCAGCCGGATTCTCATGAAATCCATTGATCATGTGCTCTGTACATCATCTGAAATTATCCTCTCCTTTAAAGTGAGGCTTAAGATGTCAGTATGAACTGGAGCTGCTATTCCCAGGCCTCTGGTTTTGGTTACGTGGTATGTGATGGAAAGCCTGGCCAAAGTCGTCAAATTTGAAACAAAATGAGAGTCGTAAAAGGTATAGTATCCCATCAAATAGAAGCATGAGGATATTTATGGCAGTATCTGTTCAGCAGGAAATTTGGTAATGGACGGACAGTCGGAAAAAGTCTGGGCCAACTTCCCGATGTTGCAAATATGTGAAAAACATGTTCTGTCATCACCTCCTTATGCCACACTGGGACTAAGCTTGACATGTTTCTATTTCTCGCGGTCACCCTTGTTTTACCCGTACTTTCATTTGATAGAGACCACAACGAAAGTGTAAAGGAGCAGCTAAATGTGAAGCTCGTAACACATAACAATGGAAATGACGAGAAACTGTCAACAAGCATGGACACTGGCCATCAAACTGACATGCAACGCTATGGGCATAAGCCTTTTCCGGGAAAGGAAGAACGCCAAACACAAATTGTCTGTCTGAAGTCATTTAAATGCAACGTTTAGCCGTGATTTATGTGAAGAAGAAAAGCATTATGAGCAAACATTTTCCAAATGCAGCAGCTTGCAGCAATTTGCATTATATGAAGTGAAAACCACCAAATCAAATATTTCACTGGGCTCTGTTACTAAATTGATACATTTATTCATATCAAATTGAGTCAAAAGACTGAAACAAACACAGGACTTCTCCAAATAGCCTCTATGTTCTTACAATAAACATTTTACAAATGCCATAGGGGCCCGGAAAAAACTGTATGGAGGCCAGAGTCGTCCCTGACGACCGAGAGATATTCCTGGCTTCACTGGTAAGGGAGGGACAATAGGAGAAGAGTCACACGAGAGTGGACTAGCAAAAATAGTCAGCCAAAATAAACTATTTTTGAGTAATTAATTTATTCTTAATAAATGGCAACTTACCAATGTAATCAAGCAACCGTCCAACACATTTGCCTCTCTCTTGTAACAGAGCACAATGTTATAATCTATCTATTGTGTAACTATGAACTTATAAATACAGTTCTATTGTGTGTGTTAACAATCATACCCAATCCTTAGAAGAAAAAAAATGTGTGTGCCTGCCTAATCACTCTAGCCCAAATCAACTGTATTCGATGGACCATGTTAGCACGAATGAAATTAAGTAATTTGACAACGGTCTATGACGACTTTCAAAACATTTTAATGACTTACGACTGGGGAGAGTCTGTCCCTGCGACTGCACACATACGGCCTCTGTGCCCCACAGTTAACGGTGTGATGGAGACTTCATGGCATGGAGCGACACATACAGCAAATTCTTAGACGTCTAAATTAGAGGGGGCTTCGGCGTGTCGCGGCGACAGATACATGTGTGTAACCTCTGCGGTCTTCCGTCCCCCCTCAAATTTGCGTCTTTACTAATCGATCCCAAATGGAACTTTATTTCCCAGCTTAGTGAGAGAGAGGAAGGAAGTCATTGCTCTCAATGAGAGCCCTCCAATTTCATTTTAAACGGCCACGTCACATTCTACCCAGTGGATACAAACACATGCCCACAGAGACACACACGTGCGCGCGCACACACACACAAACACAAACTTGTACAATTATAAAGAACTTTCATGCCACAGACTGCGGTTGGTGGTGGAAAGAGCGGTTATTGCTTTTAATTAAGAGGTATTTGTTTGGAAGCTGGGGGTTCTAAATCTTGACTTTATCAGAGGTACTTAGTAAGTGTAGATTTCTAAGATAGTCATTACAAATCAAGCAAACACAAAAATAAATTAATTGCCATTTTATAATTCCGTATTAACTAAATACCCTACATTTTACACTTTACAATTAAATATTTATTTTACATTCTATCGTGATTGTCCATTTCCGGAAATCTAAAAGTGCTGAAGGTGGCTTTAATCTAATTTAAACCAAATGTGGGTTAAGAGTCAACACTTAACCATGCATATGCAAGTGATTATTAATTAGTGTTTTTCCTGAATTAAGGTAATGGGAAGAAAAAGAAGAATAATAAAAAGTTAGGCTCTAAAGTCTTGATATCCAACGCAAAGGCATACAATAAAGATTTACTGTGTGTTTGTTTTTCAGAACGTTTTCGCTTCTGGCTGCTGCACTGCCTTGGCAGATGTGGCCACAAAGCTGTTTTAATTTCCAAGATAAAAACAAAGCTAAAAAGACTGGAATCTGAGGTAAACATATGCAGGGTGATGGAGGACGTCCAGGATTATTTTTCATTTATTTGTAATTCACCCATTTTAAGTCTTTAGTAGTAAAACACATTTTAAAACAAGCAAATACCAAGGAGAGAATTACTCTAATTCCTCCATACTTAATTTTAAACTATATTTTTAAAATTTTTAAAACTTCACTGTTACACAATTTCCCATAGAGATCCACACACAGTGCAGTAACACAATCAAACACATGGAAGATGGTGAAAGGGGCAATTTCATGAAATTGAAAGAATGGTTAACTTAATATCTCCACAGGCCGATGTCAAGCAAAAAGCCCGGTCTTTCTTTCCGACCTTCCTCTCTTCCGCCACTCCTCCCTACGTCCATACCTCATCTCCACTCTTGTATTGTGTGTGTGGGTATGTCTGCCATTGCGCTGTCATTTGGCCCTGCTGACATGGCAGAAAGCCGTCTGGGTCACAGAGTCAGCTTGCACCAGAGCTAATGGGCCAGGCCTCTCTATCACTCTGTGTGTGTGTGCGTGCGTGCGTGTGTGTGTGTCTGTGAGGGAGAGAGAGAGAGAGACAGCGAGAGAAGGAGAACGTCTGTGTGGGAGGCCCTGTAAGGGCCCCGGTCCTGCTCTTGTGCCGAGTCACTGTCCCACAAAGAGCCATGCCCTGAAACACGGAGCCGTGTGATGACAGGTCGATCGGCGGGGGACAATGCACTGTAATTTGTGAGGGGCCTCGCCGCGATGGGGATGATGGGTAATTAAGAGGAAGACAGTGAGAGACGCTGCAGGGGCTCAGTGACAGGCATCAGGCGATTGACTGTGTGCTCCTGACGACCCAGGCGCCTTCTCCGGTTCTCCGTACGTACTCCTTCCTCTCTCTCTCTCTCTCTCTCTCTCTCTCTCTCTCTCTCTTCCACAGAAACAAGCTGACCGGACAATCACAACTAGGGGCCTTGGAGAGCGGCTGAATGGCTCACGTATTGGAGAGGCACTGGCCATTGGGGGCGGTCCGGAAGGTAGAGGGACACTAAGAGGTGCCTCCCTGTTGCTACCGGTATAGAAATTAGGTTCCAGCGTTGTCATATTTTTTTATTAAGAAAAAATATGTTTTATAATGAGATACATTTTTATGTGTTGAATAGATCAAGCGTGTTTGTTGAAATGGAACTTTAGCTCATTCTGGACCAGGAAATCTGGTAATTGCACATTTTTTACAATGAAGCGCACTAAATTATCTTTTGCCTTCAAATTAAATCCACAACTTATTCAAATTGAGATTGTTATCTTTCTCATGCAAGTGAGTAATTTTCAAAGAGCAATGATATCAGCTTTCAGGGCAAATTGTGGCAGTTGCAAGCTTGTCCTTTCCTTGAGCCCTGTACGTGGTTTCACTCATCCGGAAGCCCATCGGCAGAATATAGGACCGTCTCTACAGGGTACAGGAAAGGCTCCATTCCCATGGACTTCAAACGGCAGGCCAGCTCATGTCTGGACATCCCTCCCTCACATCTCTCAGACTGTCTCTAAATCTCCGTGTCCGACTCCAGGGCCCTCTAAAGGAACCTGTTTGGAGTCGGTGACTAATTGATAGCTTTACAATCTGAAACATTTCATAGGGGGCTTAATTGAGAACACTGGGGGAGGAAGACGGGG
>JAVQJS010051907.1:0-10679 GCA_036024795.1 Galaxias rostratus | reverse complement strand
TGTGTGGAGTTTGCATGTTCTCCCCGTGTTAGCGTGGGTTTCCTCCGGGTACTCCGGTTTCCTCCCACATTCCAAAAACATGCAGGTGAATTGGTCACTCTAAATTGTCCGTAGGTGTGACTGTGTGTGTGAGAGATTGTGCGTCTATGTGTTAGACCTGCGATGGACTGGCGATCTGTCCAGGGTGTACCCTGCCTTTCGCCCAAAGTCAGCTGGGATAGGCTCCAGCTCCCCGTGACCCTGCATAGGATGAGCGGTTTCTGATAATGGATGGATGGATTATTCACTGGAGGACTCGTAAATACGACGGAGGCTCGTGGTGAGTGCCACATGGAAATTGCTTTCCCCCGCGTTCCAGGAAAAAACCTTCCGACGTGGCCGTGCAAATGAAAGGAACGTGCCATTTTTTGACATGCTCTTTAGAAGTGAGAAAGGGAATCGCTGGAAGACAACGGAGAGAAAGAGGAGGTATAATTTCACAGCACACGGGCTGATTTGATGACTCATGCATGTGCTCTGGCTGGAGGAATAACAATATTAAGTCCATGTGAAATTTGATCGTGACGGTTTGCGACGGCAGGCACCATGAAATTAAATCTGTGTTAATTTTTCACAGTGAAATTGAAACACTCTGATAGCGTGAGCACACAACAATATACAGTGGGACACAGTTTGACGTAACATCTACGGTTCAAACGGCCGACAACATCAATGTTTCGCTTTTGTTTCGAGCCAAGAATGCAAGTGCAATCAAAACTAAAGGAGGTCAAGACGTGAGGCTTCACGTTCAACAGATTTACCAAATGTTGTTCCTCCAGTTAGTGGCGAGAGTGCCTCCTGACCTCGGTCAATAGTAGAAGAGCTATGATCCCTCTGCTCTTGACTCTACCCTGTGGCGGAGGTCGTGGTGCCCTTGCAAGCTCTCGGGTCCTTTGTTAATAGAGTCGAAACAGGAAGAGGAACAGACCAATTAATGCAGAGAGACAGGCGGGTTCAGAGGGCCTGGACAGGCTAGCTAGCCTATTATCCAAGCCCCCACTGCCTTCCATTGTCCTAGAGGGAGGGAGTGGGGGACAGCACTTGTCTGTGAGCATTTGCTCCTAACCTTTCACTCGCTTCACTTTTCAAATGTCAAACTAAAATAATTAAAAACGTTAGAGGAGAGGAAGATAATTATTCAATTTCTTCAGTTTTGCTACTGGATGAAGCTAGCATTCTTCTGATATATATGTATATATTTGCATTTTAGTCTGTATGTGACAATCGAACTATTCGTTCCAGTTTTTCAGAAATCACTTTTACAGAAATCGTGATTGTGTAGATGACACCCACCAACACAAAATTTTTAATTTTAACATTTTAATTACATTTGGGAACGGCTTTATTTCTAATGCTTGGGAGGTCAAGCTGGTATTGGGAGGCGGACAGTTGGTGTGTATGCCAGCACTGAAGCAGATGTGTTTGCCCTTTCACAGGTGTCATCACAATAGGGTCAGATAGGAAATGACTGCTGTGCAGGTGTCTGTGTGTGTGTGTGTGTATGCGTGTGTGTGTGTGTGTGTGTGTGTGTGTGTGTGTGTGTGTGTGTAGTCAGGTAGGTAGGGGGTTGTAGTTTGAGCAGACAAATATCTGATAGAGTTTGAAGCACAATTATGTTGTTCTCTTCATTTCAGATCATAATCGTTTAATATGTGAGGTCTACTTTGAATAACAAGACAGTTCAGACACTACTTGTTTCTAATGCTTTTTTACATTACGTAATTTGAAAACAGTTGCATTGGATTAAATCGTTCTCACACAAAAATCACAGGGGGTCACATCAACTATAGGAGCTATGCAAAATGGACATTGTGAATAAGGTTTGATTAGAAAAGCTACTTATTTGTGTGTTTGCCCTATTTCGTTATCTTTGCCATTTAATAATAGAAATCACAAGGTCCTTTGTTTTTTTATTCTGGTCTACTCTTGGAAAATGTAATGTCCATTGTGAATACGCATTCATTTTATTACTGCATGGAGTGATTACATTTGCTGTGGTAATTGAAAAGGTGCAAACCCATCGACAAATAAACTCCGACCTGAAGGTGTTCAAATACAATACCTGTGCTGCAAACTGGAACATCTCCGCCGATAGCGGTAACTGAGAGATTGTTTCTTATCTTTGTAAACACAAAAACTGAGCGGACTAAGTACATAACACAAGCAAACTGGGTGAGGTCCATTGAACAAAACACATCATCTCTGTCTAAGAAATATTTAACATACAGCTAATAAATAGTCTTAGAGTCTACATTTTATACAGTTATTTTATTTACAGACTAATACAGATAGACACGATGATCAACTGTAGTCAATTTGGGAAATATGCACACACACACACGCACACACGCCCATGCACACACACACACACACCGATCTCATCACAGCTAAAAGCCGAGAGAAACAACTAGGTTTCGGAAAACCCGAAAACCCCAGCGCAAACGTTTCTCCCCGCTTGGGTTACAACCAAGCAACTTCCCAAGTGGTGGGAGGCGTCGCGTCTCGCGGTGTCCAATCAGGAGCAGCGTTTAGCACGGGGGCCCCTCCAGAGCCAGGCATGATGGAGACCTTGTTGTCTCACTCAAGACGGAGCTGGCGGGCGTGAGGAGGAGGACCAGGGAGGAATCAGACTGAAACAACAGGTAATGAAGGGAACCACAAGACATGGCATGCTCCGTTAGCACCACCCAGACATACTAAGGCTAAGGTACAGAAAGGCTGAGGAACCAGCGGAGAAAAAGACGAGACGGGGGACCTAGATGAGCAGGAGGGTATTTCGTTCAGTTTGAGATGCACACACGGATATGAGAAACGTTGACCCTTTATATGTAGATACATCTAGACAATACCTATTCAGAGACTGAGTTACTTGCAGTCAAACGTTACTCCCCTGTAAGTGTGTACAGTTTCTCTGTCCAACCCCCCGCAGCCCCTCCCACCTCTCCTCTCTGCCACGCTCCAGACACACGATCAACCAATCAGTGTAATCTCACTTTTAATTCCCCTCCCATTAACCTTCTGCTCATCATTTGTTTTACCATTACCCGGGGCTTTAATTGCTTTCCGAGCTAAATTGGGAGTTTATTTCCAAATGGTGGCGGAGACACGGCGTGTTCATTCGAAGGGGCTGGAGTGGACGTCGCCACGGAGGAGCGCGGCCGGCGACGGGAGTCCGCAGGGGCCGGTGTGAGTCGAGGGCCCCCGAACGGCGAGGGGAGGAAGGCCGGACGATGGTAGCGGCACGCAGAGCCACGTCCAGCTGCAGACCTCCATCCTCGCCCAATAGCTTGCATGCATTTGTCACAGGGGAGGATTTCAGATTCTATTTCAAGTATGTATTTTTCATTTTTGTGATGTTCTTTCCAATAAGAAAGCAATGTTTTCCCGCCATCGTGTTTTGGGGGTATGGGAATGTATGTTGACGTCGCCTCACCTGATAATAATACATTATATTTTATAAAGCGCTTTTCAAAACAGGAGGGTGACCTTCCTTCCCAGACTACTGTTTGTTAGATAATGAAAATACAAGAACATCTTAAAAAGCAAGGTATGCTTTTTCAGCACCCAATACTTGCAAAGGGGATCCAGGAGGCAACCAAATCACGGAAAGTCAATGCAAATCAGTGCCAGATCAGCCACTTCAATTCCCCAGCCACAGATCACATTACAATTGATGGTCTGTCACATTTTTGCAGGGGGGAAAAATGACTTAGTCTGACACTTTAGCGGATTTATGTCTTTGCAGCGTCCAAAACACAACTTTAACGTTCTATTCACTCCTTTGGTCGTGTACATGCCCAAAAAAAAATGAAAACGAGGTGGTCAAAAGGTTAATTTGAAGCATATTTCTTTGTTCTTTTTCTTTGGGGGGGGGGGGGGGTGAATTGAACATTTGAAAGTGATCGACACACCAATTGATCAGGCACAGAGTGGCTTTAAGGTCACGCCAGATCACGCGGCGTGACTTCACACAGCGACTATCGACTGTCGCCCCCTGCTGTCCTCTGTGTCCCTTCCCTGTGCGTGGCGTGCCACGCCGCGCGACACGGCGTGGGTCGAACACCGAAGAGGGGGCGCGACGCCCTCGGCCTTTATTTATCAGTTCAATATTCATAAACAGGGATTAGAAACCTCGGCAGGATCGATGTTCTCGCTCAATCGCCGTGGTGAGTCGAGCTGACCGAAGGTTGCGTGCATCGGTGTGTGTGTGCGCGCACCAATACAAATGGCGTTTGTTAATCCTGGCGCCTGGCTGGTTTACCTAAGTATGAGTGAAAGAGGTTGGGTTTTGGGTTCTCTTACTGGTAAAGGATGAAAGACAAACTTAGCGGGCTCTAGATGGGAGGTGTGGATGAATCATCCTGGAGCTCATGATTATAAATGAGGTCTTTTACTGCGGTAGGCGGGAGGGTTAATGCATTATGCCTGTATGCCTCGTGTGTGTCTGTGTGGGTGGGTGTGAGTACTGTGTGTTTCACTGTGTGTGTGTGTGTGTGTGTGTGTGTGTGTGTGTGTGTGTGTGTGTGTGGAGGCGGGGGTGGGTGTGGGGGGTGGGGGGGCTGGGGGGGGGGTCTGTGTGTGTGTGTGTCTGTGCAGGTGGGTGTGAGTACCTTGTGGTGCTTTGTGTGTGTGCGTGTGTGTGTGCGCGCGTGTCGGTGAGTGTCTGTGTGTGTTTAAGAGGTGACACGCAAGAGAGGCAGAACAAAACAAATGAAGTCCGTGGGAGTGCTGCTAGCGGACGGGGCTCACTTAGATGGAGCCTTCATCTACACACGGGTCGCCACTCTGAGCAGAACTAAGTGTCTCCCAGGTCAGCCTGTAATTGATGAAATGGAACTGGAGTGAATTAAGCACGTCAGGAGGAAAGGTGCTTCACGACTGGTGCTGGCCGAACACGAACCGACAGAACAGGCACAGCGTCGGACTGCATACAATGTGTGAAAAGCGCAAACTCAACTTAAATGTTTCACTTTACGCGAGTCATGATTGCACCATTATGTCCCACTTGAATTATAATCTTCTTTGTGCAAAATTTCAAGGCCCGTGGAAGCCGGAAAGAAAATGACACATCATAGATAGGCAAGAAATTATATTGTTTGGAATAAAAATGTTTAACGCTTGAGTATCCTTGTCATCATTATGAGTAATGGTACGTAGTTCGGGAGCAAAGTTAAGACGGTTTGTTGAAGCAGAAAGTAAGGTAATAGTAATTCTGCTCTGAGTTCCTTCAAGTTGCAGTACACTGTCAATGAATCCGTCAATTCGAATGAAACGGGACGCAGACATTTTTGACAGAGTCATTATAGTAGTACTTCATTGGTATTAACTTGTGAGAGGTTAGTAAATGTGCGAATAATATCTCTGGAGATCATATTCGACAGACTGCAACTTGGTTATAAGCATGACAAGATAAAAATACTTGCATCATCTGTTATCAACATCTTTATATCTATCGAAAGTAATTAATTTCGAAGGCACGAAGCATGCTTTTGTCAAAACAAATCGAAACAAGCATTGAGGTATTGGAAAGAGCAACACAGAGCTGAAATAGAACCAGATTAGAAGCAATTTTAGAATTATAAAGGAAGGTAGCAATTGGCCATAGACTAAAGAATTCATTTTAAGTTTAAATTAAAATAACAATTTTACGCTACAGGTCTGTAGGGTGTGTGTAGGTTTTGGGAAGTGTGTGTGTGTGTGTGGGTGTGTGTGTGTGTCTCTTAAACCATATGTAAACTATCTATAACAACGGCATGTTCTTATTTTCCTTCCAGGAGGCCCCACTCGTCTCACTAGTTTTGTTTTATGCAGGCTGAGGAACGACAGTGCGTTTGCCCAGTTGCTCATGCCAGACCATGGATCTCAGCTCAGTGACAATAGGAGCTTTCTCTGCTTGATACGCCATTGTCACCACCGGCAAAGGATGAAAGCAACAACTATTGGCATTGCATCTATTGTTATTTCTGGGCATGTGCATAAACATGTGTTATTGTCACTCACATGATAGAACAATTAAGTTTTTGGCTATTGTGTTTATGATTTCCTGCTTTCCCCCCCCCAAATTTTTTTGCATTGTTACTGTCTCTCACATACTACAACAATTTTGTGTTTGTGTTTCATATTTGTGATATCCTGTGTGTAAATGTGCATTGTTACTCTGGTTTAGGATGAGGGGCATAGCAAATGAATGGTCGGACGGACTCTTGTATATCACGTGTAAGATAAGCTTCGTCCATCTTAGTTAGACCAAACTGTTTGTTAAAACCGAGCATCAAACCTTCTCTTCGTGGATAGAGAATACCTTGCAACATTGATCTGCGCAGGATACTGTTAGCACACATGCAGCATAAGGGAATTAGCAGAGTATAGGCGGAGTTTCTTAATCAATAATGTTGTAAAACTTGTTAATATAAGCATCTAGATTCAATATGGCGGCATTCCATGTGTGAGAATCTAAAACACATTGGCATTTCCACGCACTGCACAAAACGCCTGGGTTAGATTACAGATCCGTTATTATAACTAGAGCTTTTTTTTTGCGAGCAGGGGCCATTTAAAAACCTCAAAGCTTGTTAACCACGAGGATTGTGGAAACCTTAAACAAGATCTGTACCAAGAGCTTGACCCTTCCCAATGGAGGCCATTTTCCATTGCACTAACTTTCTTCTTTTGGATGAGTCAGCAGAGGCTGGGCAGCACCGGGGGAAGTTAATAATGGATGAATATTTGATTTGACTGTGTAACACTGTACATGGCATACACCGTCCTCTGGAAAACAGGGAACGCAGATGAACCCTCACGGGAAACCATTAAAACACCATGCCTAATAAGGCTTCATTCGATTGGTGCAGGCGCTCAATTTTCGATATAAATATTTCAGCATTCACAGGGTTAATTCAGCAAAGTCCTACCATTTATCTTAGACTTGATTCATCTACAGTGCCCACTTTCAATTTCAAAGTAATAAATGACCAATGCTTGTGGATTGGTCAACCAGTTCCTTTATAATGATACTAATAATATCAATAAAAAAAAGGTGGTAGAGCAATGGTCTCAGAAGGAGTTAACCCTTTAAACGTCAGATTAACCACATATCAGACTGATGAAACAAACGACAACACACTCCTGCCCCACTAGCTTCGACTTGGTCCTGCGGGAAGAGTGCAACTCATTCTCTATTCCCAATAACAAAGCGCAGAGGAGGGATGCAGGGGACGAGAGCCTTAATTGGCCAGCCTGATGTGGGAGCACAAAAGTTGGAAACGTACGAGGCATAGATCCGGCGCCAGGGTGGATTCCCAGGTGAGAACAAGGCTTGAGAACCTTTAAAGTCTACGAGCAATTTGCTGTGAATGGGAGTGAGTGTGGATAACGGATGACTTCCCGCCTCCTGCTCCGACACCTATTAGCTCGCATCCCTCTCCCCTCCGTCGCCTATAGTAACACAAGCTAGGTCCAAGATAATTAGACCACATTGAGATAGACACAGAATCCCCCTCAAACAGATCCGCTTGCAAATACGGGCTGTGGCTTGTCTCAGCGGCTGCTCTCTTTCTCTCTGCTCTCCATCTCTCTCTCGCTCTCTTTCTCTTTCTCTTGCTCTCTACTCTCTCTCTCTCTCTACTTTCTCTCTCTCTCTCTCTCTCTCTCTCTCTGTCTCTCCCTTTCCTCCCCTCATTCTTAAATCTTTACAGGTTGCGGATCACCCCGCTAGGATTTATGGACTGTCTGATCCATATCGTTCATCACAATCTGGCGGCCAGGTATTCCACACGGCAGCATGGAAATGTGTTTGTGCAAGGGCTGGCCCCTGGCAGGGCCACTGATAGAAGATTGCATGTGTGTCCGGGCAAACCACAGGCTGGGAATAAAAATGCACTATCCAAGTTGGCTGCCGGCTACTTTCTTCCTCCTCCATTTCTCAACAAATGGGATGTGTGCTCTTGAATGAAGGATGAATCTGCGGTGTAGTGTATATAGCGGGACTCTGTCTTCACCGGCCGGAGAAACTGGAACAGATTTTCTCGGGATGTATTGTACTGACCCAGTCTGTAGGTCACTGGGGCTGTTCTTTTTTTCAAACCGCTACCCCCGTATTGTCTTTAAATAATTTGTTGGTGCCTTGACTTAGTAGCCATCCATATCGTGGACTCGATGAGGAATGAACAACATGCATTTTGTGATTTTAAGGTCGGAAGCTCTGAGCCTTGGCTCAAAACACGTCTCTGTGAAACAAATACAATTACATTTTAATCGGATTCTATGTTGAAGTGTGTTTTTCTCGCACGCACGCACACACACACGCACACACGCACGCACACACACACACACACACACACACACACACACACACAAACACAGACACAAAGACACACTTATACACTTAAGTAAGCGTTTACGATCTGGCAGTCCTCACCAGTCGTAATTACTCTGCTTGGCAGATCATCCCGGTATGAAGACATCTCTTTTTTTTCCCATACTGATGTTCCGAGGTAATTTATTAATTTCTAAATTGACTTAACTGCCTCTGCCAAGAGATATTAATCCATTCATCCTCTCCAACCCGCAGTGACAGGAACATTACTTGAAGGAAGACACCTATTCCCTTTAGCGAGCGCCCCGAGAGTATGCTTTCACCATATCTTGTCCACCACTACTTCCTTCTGGAACCATCCCCAATCAAACACCAAAACTAGCCCAAACCAGCCAAAAGAGATATGAGGCATGTGCCAACAACAGAATGGGGATTACCCAAGGTGTATTCAAGCATCGGTCTCATATCTAAGGTCTGTACACACAATGCACCCGTAGGCCTGTAGGATAAAGAGAACCACGTGTTGTTTTGTGGCGTGGCAGTTTCTCATTTGTGCTGTGGGGTTTCGTCGGCTATTGTGCTGAGGGGGCTGGGGGGGCGGGGCGGAGGGGGACTGAAGTTGGAAAGATAAACACGTCACGTCAGGAAACTGCTGTGAGCACCTTTTGGCTGTCTGGGCGCGGCAGTCTGACAGGGAGAGAAATGAATTGATACTAATAATGCCCACTGGAATCCTCAGTGCAGGAAAAAGGTTGGCGCAAGCAAAGAACAGAGAAGACTACTCAATGTCTGGGAGAAAGAAATCAATGTTCTCGAGAATCCTGTTCTATCGTTTCAATGAGCCACAGCGATAGCTTAAGGAGATCATGGTCCTAAAGATAAAGAAACTAACTTCATACACAACTGTGATGTCAATGAGTCAGCATGTAACCAATTTAGGAGAAATTAAAAGATCTAAGTTTAAGCCGACGCCTTAAACGTTTAGCAAAATAAGTGTTAACACCCTCTGAGGGGATAGCCTGCTCCGACACCCAATTTGCAAAAACATTTGCACACATACATAGTTGCTTTAAAACTGGGTAATACCTACATATCAATTGTAACGGGAAACAATACTGAGAGATAAACAATTACATCCATTGACAAATGTACTCTGAACGTAAATGGGTTTGTCATTAGCTCCAACGTTTGGCGTTAGGCGGGAGGTTGTAATTCTAGAACGTAAACGTAGAACGTAATTCTAGAGTGGGTTTTCCATTAGTACCAACGTTTGGCGCAAGGCGGGAGATTGTAATTCTAGAACGCAGAACGTAATTCTAGAGTGTGTTTGTCATTAGCCCCAACGTTTGGCGTAAAGCGAGAGGTTGGCCGGGGGCTTTTCTGATAAGACGCTGCAGAGGGAGTGGCAACGCGGCCGTATTAGCATACGGTGTGGCGGTGAGTTTGTTAAGCATGGCTGGGAGACAGAGGGAGCAGCGGGCTGGGACGTGGGAGACCTTTGATGAGGCCCCGAGAGTGTCTCTAATGAGAAGCTATGCCAGGGAACAACCTCTTCTCCCGTGGTGAAAGCAGCACCGCTGTGCCGTTATTAAGCCACCGCGAGGCAGAGGAATCACCGCTGGCCCTAATTAAAGCTCGCCAAAATCACTACACTGGGTCTGCAGCTCCTGAAAAACACAGACCGACAGCAGAATGCCCGAGCATCAAAGTGAATGCGGTAATACACGTTCGAAGCCCTATTTGTTCCCATGTAGATATTGTGTGCCCCGGTGACGAGGGGACTGTGAAGACTGGGCAAGCGCACATGGCTTTGTTTTCCGTGTCAACATTGGGGGACTCACATAGCAGCCCTGCATTTGCACAAAGACTTCCATCAAGTTTTGAACTCCACAGCAGTGGAACAGGAAGAGTAAATAATGTCATTAAACTTTCATAATACTCAGAATATATGCCGCCTACTTACCAAATGCATGGTAAGGCGTTGAACAGATTCACACTGGGAATCACTCAGTCATTCATCGAGACCAACTGATGCCAGGATTAATTCAATATTCTGAAATATTCTTGAACTGAAATAGATTTTCATTGCTTAGACATATTTGTTTTTCTGTTTCACGTACTTTTTATTTACCAAAGTACATGTTGAAAGTGCAAATGTTCACACATCCTATCATGCGAGTTATATTACATAGTCTTTGTTTAATACTTGTTCTGTCCTTGTTATGCTGTTCTGAGCATAACTTGACAGGCAGCTAAACTCCTCCCACAATCATAAACCAGAGACGTTGTCTTCCTAACGTTGGTTTTATTTTTCATAGGCAGGTGT
>JAVQJS010051898.1:0-17083 GCA_036024795.1 Galaxias rostratus | reverse complement strand
CAAAAGCACTTAATTGCCAAAGTTTTAGATGTCACAATAGACATACATGTACATAACCATTTTAGCACCCCCCCCCCGCCCCTCCCCCCCCCCCCCTCACCTAAATAAGTGTTGGCAGTAACTTTGGTGCAAAACAATTTTTTGCATCTTTTTCAGTGATACCTTACAGAATGTCAACTAAGATCAACACACAAAGCATTCCTAAACAAATTTTGATTCAGTCGATGGAAAAGTAAAGAATATGTGTAATGAAATGTGTATTATTTAAAATACATAGTTTACTTCCCCAAATAGTGATGGTATCTTAATTTAATAATGTTTGGAGATATCAATACTGTGTGCCTAAACTTTGCCCTTAGCTTTACTGTTTACAATCGATTATTGGCTCATGTCCTACAGCAGTCACTATCTAAATAATATGGGTCTGTGTTGACTACTTTCTGCTTGATCTATGACTCATATTGACTGGCCAGTAGTTATAAACATTTGCACTATTCATATTTCTCTTGTAGGTTTCAATAGAAGAAATTGTTACCAAAAAGGAACAAATTGCAGAGGCTTTGAGGTCCACACAGTTAATGCTGACAAGGCACAGTGACAAGTAGGTGACATTTACTTACATTTGTGACCCTTTTTGTGTTTGTATCTACTGTTTTTATAGATAGCACTCTATATAAATATGCCGACTGAATTGATGAGTACAAATTCTATGTAGTTTTTATTTTATTTTTATTTTATCAATTTTAATGCCAGTAATGTCTTGACGTGCAGGATGACAGAGGAGGAGAAGCAGGAGGCCAAAGAACAGCTGAAATCTCTCCACCAGGCCTTCAGTGATCTCTCTCAGGAGTGTTTTGAACACACTCCCCCTGCTGAGCAGGTTGGATACTACACCCATTCAGTCCTCTAGAATGGAACAGGAGCACAATGTGTTCTCTACTGTTCAATTGCATGCCTAACCGTTTGTTGTGTTCTCCAAGCATGGCGTGACAGGTTTTCAGAGTTGTTCTCATTCAGGACTTGTTGGACTTGATGGTTTGAACAGTCTTGAAATATTTGAGATTTAAGACGTAGCACACAAGGGAATCTGAGTATGCTGTGAACATGTTTAAGCTGCACCCATCTATCGTACGTTTTTTCTGCCTACCTTTTACAGTCGACATTGACAGAACACTCTCTAGGGACTTTCCTTTGCATTTTCTTACAGGTGTCCACCAAACAAATATATTCTCTGTGTAATGTGTGTTGTATCTAACTTCCCCTTGTGTTGTGCAAGATCCTAAATGTTTTGTTCACAGAGGCATGTATGCTTTTAATGTGTAGACAGTATGTTTTCTTGCTGCTGAAACACTGACCAAGTCTTGCACTATTGCTCATGAGCTCCTAACATGCACATGCTTGTCCAAAGGGTGAGTACAGTGTTTGGCTTGCTTTTACCGATGTATTGAATTTCGAATGATTGGACCAAAAACATACCACAAATGTCAACAACCTTTTATACCCCAATCATGTTCCACAGCATGTTTAATAATGCCCATCATTTTCTACAGGATTTCCAGACAGTTGAGGCAGTTCTGGAGGTTGAAAGTGGAGCTGTGTACTCTGTCTTCCACTCTGTCCAGACAGGCCTCATTGATCAGACCACCGGACTCAGGCTGCTAGAAGCCCAGCTTCTAACCACTGGCCTAACCCTTCCTGAATGTCAGATGAGGGTGGACCTGGATGATGCTCTCAAACGTAATCATATTTCCAGGCCAACGTGGAGGCTTTTGCAGGCGCTGAATGAGGCAAACGAGTGCATCCACAGCTTGCCGTTCTCATCCGAACCCCTCCCTGTAATAGCAGCGCTTAGAGAAGGTTACATCCCTGGGAGCATAGCCCTCAAGGTCTTGGAGACCCAGCTAGCCACTGGTGGGCTGAGGGTATCTCATACTAGGGATGTACTGACCTTAGACCAGGCCTTTCAGCTTTGCTTGATTCCTCCCCCTCTCCATGTAAAGATAATAGAGAGACAGAACACAGTGAGGGATTTGATCCACCCCAACACGGCTGAGAGAATGTCGCTCGCACAGCTAATAGAGATGAGTGTCCTCCATGAGGAGACAGGCCAGAGACTTCTCCCAGTGAGAAAGACCAACAGTGGGACTTTATCATTTACATCAGGGAGGGAGGTCAGTGTAATGCAAGCTGTTGGTGAGGGCATAGTGGATCGTGACACCATGCTTAAGTTATTGAGTGCTCAGCTGTTTGCAGGTGGAATTATTGACCCATATACAGGTATAAGATACAATGTAGAAGAAGCTTTGTCCGAGGGCCTGATTGACCAAGACACTGCAACTGGGATACTGAGTCTTCAGACACAAAATGGTGGAGTTGTGAACCCTCAAAATGGCGTGAGTCTAACAGTGGACGAAGCTGTTCAATGTAATTTGATAAGCTCTAGTAGTGCACTCTTAGTACTTGAGAAACAGAGGGCATTCGTGGGACTTTTATGGCCTCTCTCTGGGGAAATCCTCACGGTGTCGACCTCAATGCAGCATGACATAATTACCAGTCAGTTAGCCAGCAAACTGCTTTGTAATAGGCAGACGATAGCAGCCTTTTACATACCAGAGAATTCAGAGGTTGTGGACATTAGGTCTGCCACTGAATGTGGTTTGATTGACAAGCATACAGCAGAGGTGTTGAAAACCATAGACATTCCAGATTCCTTTCCGGATGTTGATGGTTTTGATGAAAGATTTTCCTCTTGGTTGATGTTTCAACAGCTTCAGATAGAAGGAATCCATCCTCCAACAGATGAACTAGGGATTGTCCAGACAAATATCAGGATCCCAAGTCCTTCAGAAGCCAAACAGTTATTTATCTCCTACCTTATGTTGAACAGTTACATGGATCCCCAATCTGGCACAAGGATATTAATCTATGAAAGGCAATTGTCTGAAATGGCAAACCTTTTAATTGGTGTTTCAAAAGACACCTCTCAAAATGTAGAGCACATTCCAGTAGCAAATAATGTGATGAAGGAAAAGCAGATCTTTGAGTCCAATCAAGATTCAGAAGTCCCTCCTGATATGAATAATGATTCAGTTGTATTGCACATCAAAGAAGAGTCCGATCAAACTGGGGAGGAGACTTCTCTCTATTGGATTTCCAGTGAGAGTGGACTCACATATGAAGGTGATAAAGAGACTTCCATAGTAACCACTTTCATTAATGTAACACAGATTGAGTCTGAATCTGAATTGATTTCGGATTGCAGTCTTCAAAATCACACAAGTGGGTTGAGCCCAGTCCAACCTTCAATTGAAAAAGATTCTAAAACCTCTGAACATTTATTCAATTTTGATCGAGGGGATCCTGTTGATATAGGTTCTATTATGTCTGCCACACCAGAGAACTTAGCTATTCACAGAGAAGGCTCAGATAATAGAATTAACATGAGCCTGCCCTCAAGTACACACAACTTAAAACATCCTGTGCCACTAGTACCTCAATGTAATCAAACACAAGCACAGGCTAACCCTGATTCAGACTCGGCCGGCCCCAAAGAATTATGGGATGGTGAAGATGAAAGAGGCTACGCCATCCACCTCCTCAAAGCACAAGTGGAGGAGGGCGGCATCTTAGACGTCACCTCAGGAAAGCGCTACAGCCTGGCAGCGGCTCTCGACAAAGGTCTCGTAGACGAGGAGACCGTGCTAGAGGTGCTCTCTCTCCAGATACATCAGACAGGAACCATAGAGGATAAAAGAGACGCTGCTTTAACCCTGCAGGAAGCTGTTTCTAACGGGGCCATCTCCTCCCACCTAGCCCTGCAGTCCATGGAGCGACAGAACCGGTTAGACGACGCTTTTGACTCCATATCCTCAAGTGCCTTTGGCGTGAGCGAAGCATTGGAATCCGACCCGGTTCACGAGGGCTTATCTGATAAGACCATTCGCTCTGACCCCACGCACAGATCCATAGCAGAGCCTGAAAGGCCCTCACTACACACCGCAACAGAGAGAAAGGCTGCTGTTATTGTTCTTGATTTTCCGGACGAAGAGAGTGACAGGGCAGAAATGTATGAAAGAGAACTCATTGGTCACGTAGAGCAGACGGGGGCTTCTCTGAGCCCCTCCCTTCCTCCGTACCTCGTCGCTCATGGCCCTTCCCGCGGTCAGACTGACTCTCCCATACCACCATGGCAGGTTTCAGCAGGAAGCAGCATCCATCAAAGTGACAGGGCCGCTTCGCTCAGGAGGAACCGTGTCTCCCTAGGCGACTCTGGAAATGAGATGCCAGATAAAGTAAATGCGTCTCAAAATGGCGCGGAACCTGGCGTTCCACCAAACGCATCCCACATGCCGTGTTTGAGTGACAGCCGTGCCGAAACAGTGCTGCCGACTGAAAACGTCCACGGCGCGTTCGCTCTGAACGAGGGCCAGCTCGGAGCGCCGTACAGCGAAGTGCTGGCCGATCAAACCGTCAGCCCCGTGCAGAGTGACTCGGGCGTGTCTTGCTCCTCGCTCAGCGACATGCACGCTGAAGAAAGGAGACTAGAGAACTTTCTCCGTACTGGACAGTCACCCCCGGTCTGTGAGGCATACCTGACAGCAAACAGCTCTTTATATAGAGATATCTCTGACAACGTCACTGGCTCAATGTCCCCTGCTGACTATGTGACAAGGGTCAAGGATAACGGCGACGGATTTTTTGAAGCGGACATTTTGCTACCTCGGCAGCCGACAATGAAGTCAGAGACTAATGCTACTACATGCAGCCAGAATGTGCAGGTGGGGGGTGTGTCTGTCAGTCACAGAGAGACAACAATACAGTTCATTGAAACATCTTATTTTCCTCTTTCTGGACATGATGCACAAGCAAGTGTTGGGAGTTATGCCAGCTATGATATAGATTGTTCCAAGCCTTTAAAACCTATTCCTATTCGAATAACACCAGATACAAAGTTTAAGAGAATAGCTGCAGTTGAGGTTAAACCATGTGATGATGACCTAGACACACACCCTAATGACACTTACACACTGGCCAAAAACAAAGATGATCATCACAAACACACAGCACAGTCTAGGGATGACAGTCCCCTTGCAACGGGAGGAGCTCCCCCTAGCTGCCTACTCTCTGCACTTGACATTAATTCAAGCCATGCTAACCATGGAATTCCAAAAGCCTTTGGATTAGATGTAATACCAGAGAGAAATATTCCGAACAAGTCTACTTCCTTTGTAAATCCCAGTCAAGTGGCAACTGGTGTTGAATCAGATTGCTCTATTAAATCTGATAGAGACCCCACACCTGCCTCACAGATCCTTATCACTCTAAGGACTGGCTCAGACAGGAATGTGAGAGGAGAGGAAGCGGACGTCGACCACTTGCTGGAGGCTGAGAGCCACCCAGTGGAGAATGTTAACACTAGGGTTCCCTCCCCTCGTCCGTCTACTTGGAGGGGAGGTTTAGAGGAGAGACAAAAAAAAAAAAGTTATCCAGACATTCCTGCAGATGTTTTAAAGAAAGAAGCACTTGGTTCAAGACGAAAGGATGACGGCAATAAAAATAAGTCTCACCAGGAGGAGATACATCATGAAAGCACACCTCCATCAAATATATCAGATATTCAGTCCCAACTGCTGCATGTTCTTCAGACCATATCCTCCAACCAGGACCCTGGGATGCTGCAGGAGGTATTGGAGACCCTGAGCAGCGTCCTAGGGGGGGAGCCCTCAGAGAGCAGGCACCATCCCCTGGAGAGCATCCGGGAGGAGAGCTCTGAGGAAGAGGACGAAGACGCAATGGATCTTGTCCCTGCAGACAGCTGTCGTTCTACCCAGATCCAGGAGGAGCAGGGTGCCGGCACCAGCGCAGATGTTGACCAAACACAGGAGGTTAAACTAGAGGAAATGGTAATATATAAAATAAAGAACCGTGCATTGAACAAGTTCCTTCAGAAGGCTGTGGAAAATGGATTTAATTTTTTTCATGTATTTCCAGCAACCTAAACACTCTACCCAAGATTATTTGGAGTGTGTTGGCAGACTTCAGGATCATGCTGATGTTCTGCAGGACACACGTCATTTCCTGTTGTCCAAGGGCCCTCACGGCAACAACCTGGAAGAGTTACACAAGCAGCTGGGAGAAGCTCAGGTCTGAGAGACTAAAACAAACAGTAGACACCTGAAATGTATTAGTGTGATGGAACTTCAGCTTTCTATTTCTGTATCACTTCTTTCAACATTTGTATGAAGATCTGCCAACATGCCGAGGGCATCGACCATCTGCCTTTTTTTAATGAAACTACTGAACCTTTTGTGTTTATTTTTTTAGTCCCTGGAATCTCATCTGTCTACACTAGTTGGCGTTCTGAACACAGACCTGGAGACAGCTAAGCGGTTGTTAAAATATGTTGATGAAAATGTTCCCACTCAAATCCAACAAGACTTGACCTCAGCCTTCGGGGACTTGCAACCAGCTTTTGAAAATGTTACTCAAATGGCTACAGAGTGGACTCATGCATTGAATCAGGATATAGAAACAGGCAAGGTTGGTCAGCATTTCTTATTGTTGTAAATGTGAATATGGTTATGTGGATGTTAAAGCACAACTTTGTATGTTTACTTGTACTTTCAGGTGCACCTGGAGTCTACATACCAGGAATTATTGAGCAATCTTGATATACTATCTGTCTGTGTCCAAGGAGACTCAGAAAGTATTGATCTGGACCTGATCAAAACAAGTGATCTTGACACACTGAAAGACACAATTCAGCAGAACAAGGTACATTTTATACCTCCCAATAAAATGGTATGAAGACCATTCCTCGTTTAATCCCCAGCAGGTTTACATCCCACAGTTTGACAGGTTTGACTCATGCTCCATAACACCCTCTGTTATTCCCAGGAAATGGAGAAAACCCTGACAGCAGCCCAGCCACAGCTGGAGGCCGTGGCGTTTGACATCCAGTACTTTGTCTCCGAGCATGCCCAGTTTCTGAGCCCAGCTCAGAGCAGGCACCTCCTTAAATCACTTAGCGCCACCCAGAGGGGGTTTGGGGAGCAGCGAGAGTATGTGGCTTTGCAGAGACACGCCCTTGAAAAACAGCTGGAGATACTAGAGAAGGAGAGCCAGCAGAAGGTTTGGACCTGTGGTTGTGAATATGGTGTAGCGCACCATAAACGGCGCCAGAAATGATTTATGAAGCCGTTATTATTATCTTTGTATTTGTTGTATATAAAATGGATAAAACACAACAATTGTCAGATGAGCACAGTGCATGTAAATACTGCAGTATTACCCTGAATTGTATTGAACACAAGCGTTTGCATTGGATTTACTTGTATATGAATGCCTTTAGTTTCAAAGTTATAGTTAAGTGTTAAAGTAACAATATTGCATGACTAAGTGCTTGACACAGCTGCAGACTAACCTTTTTCCTAGTCCCCCCTCCTTCTCCCTACCCCTCTCCCCATCTCCCATATTTTGCAGGCCGCAGGACGCTTATATCTGCATAAATCTCACAGTGGACACAATGCATCTTCAGAGTTGGAACGCTTTCTCCGACAATCCTTAACCCAAACCTGTTAGACATGTTCTGTTCTTTTGTTTTGGCATTACCATGTCTTCAAACGTGCTTAATGGATGGCTAGCATGTTTACAGCATACTCAGTCCACTGTAGGAAAGGCCTTTGTGTTTCTCTCTCGCTCTTCCTGCTTGTCTCCTGTCAGTGCTGTGAGATAACAGGTTGAACATTGTACATTTCTTTGTGCTACGCAGTGTGTGGTGCAGAAACAGCAGGAGATCACAAACAAACTGCAGGAGCTGTGTGATAATCTAACCCAGACAGAGAACCAGTTGATTGGCAATCAACAGCAGACCGACAGTGCAGGCAACGTGATAGACCTGCAGCGGTGTCAGCAAGAGCATCAAGTAGGCTTCATAAAAACTATTCATTTTCTGCCAAAAAATATATGAATAATTAAAATAAATAGGTTGTTTGGTCTGTGAAGCAAATGTTTATGGTAGTATATCTGTCTGTTTAATCTCAAGGCCCTGCAAAAAGATGTACTGACCAATGCCAGTGCCTTGAGTGAGGTCATCAGCAGTACAAAGAAGTTTCTGGATGAAAACCGGGCCAAGCTGAAGCCAGAACAAATTACTGCCATAGAAAACACATTGGAAGAGGCCAAGAGCAAGTCCAAGCACAACAACCAACTGGCTGAGGAGTCCAGGAAAGACCTGCAGAAGGTTGTGACCATTGCCAAACAACAGGAGAGTGAGAAGGTTAGTATCCAGGTTAAGTAAGATGCATGAGTAATTTTGATGAAAAGGAGTGTTGTGTTGTCCAACCTGGGGGATGGTGACAAAACAAAACGTATTGTTTAAGTGAAACAGTACACCAGAAATTCACATCAACATTCTTGAATCACTTTGTCTTTGTAGGTAGCTGCTATTGAGCAGCTTGAAGAAAGTAAAAACAAGATTGAGGGTCTCTTGGGCTGGATATCCAACATCAACACCCTTCCTGATGTTGACCAAACAGACTACGTGGGCAAGCAGAATGGAAACCTGCTTCCAAAGAGCCCAGCTACGGCCATTACAGGAGAAGAGGATGATCCCAATGGAAACGCTTTTCAAACAACAGATAATGGCCCTGAGAGATCGGCAAGTGGAAAGGACTCCTCGTCAAAAGATCTGGATCTAGATAAGCAATATGACTCTGTTAAGGTACAAACACTAGTTTGCAAATTGAACATTCTTTTTTGTAACTTAGTTTTACTGAAGCAACATTGTTATTGAGCTAAAAAACCCTCTGGTTCCTGCAGGCTCGCCACCAGGAGATTTTGTCCCAGCAGCAGGAGCTGATCATGGCTACCCAGTCAGCCCAGGCCTTGTTGGACAAACAGGCTGCAACGCTGTCCCAGGACGAAAAGGAAAAACTCCAGGGGGACATCCAGGAACTTAGGGACCGCTACGAGGCCTCCCTCACCCAAGCAGAGCAGCAGATGAAGCAGCTGCAGTGTGTCCAGGAGGAGCAGGGGAAGTTCCAGGCTGACAGTGAGGAGTTCGGGGTGTGGCTACAACAGGCCGAGAGGGAGATGGAGGAGCTCGGGGCCCCCGCTGGCTGCCTCAACACCCTCACTGACAAGCTCAAGCGCCAGAAAAGCTTCTCTGAAGATGTCATCTCTCACAAGGGAGACCTGCGCTTTATCACCATCTCTGGACAGAAGGTTCTGAATGTGGCTAAAGCATGTGGGCGAAACGGCCCCGGGGGAAAAGATGATCCGCCGCCGTTGGACACCTCTGGAACCTGTGCTGCCGTGCAGGAGAAACTGGACTCGGCTGCCAGTCGCTACAAAGCCCTTCATTCGCACGTATGTGTTATCCGTGTGTATAGGTTCTGGTCAGGATGACTAACTCAGGGTGTCATTGCTTGCCCTGGCCACATGGTGGGAGCAATTCCTTTACCAATAAATGTGTGGCAGACCCTAGATATCATGCAAAGAATTAGAAGCATTGGAGCACTTTGGGAACCATACCAGCTCATTTTATGTTTTTTTTTCTTACAAGTGTAACCAGCTTGGCAACCACCTGAAAGAAGTGGTGGACAAATATAAGAAATATGAAGATTCATCGACTGACGTGCAGAAGTGGCTGGATAATTCAGAGGAGGAGGCAAGAAGACAACAGTCTGAGGCCATCGCTGCTGACCCCAAAACTCTACAGAAACAGCTGGAGGAAGCCAAGGCATGAACCTCTACCAACACTCACTAAATCAGACCCAAAAATGTCTTATCGTAAGGGTGCTTTGCAAGTGAACGAATAGCTGTTTACTGACAAGTTAACAGGAGTTACTCAAGCTCTGAACAAGGAGCAGACTTTTTGGTCATTGCGCCGCAGACCAGCGATCTCCATATACAGTGTTTCCACACTCACTTTAAAACAACACAGAGTTATTTATAGATTCAAGTTCAAACTCACAGCAGTCAAAGACGCAAATAGCTTTGCTCTGGTACATTTTCTTTCTAACATGTGCCTGAAAGTGAGAGAGGGAGAGGGAGGGTTAGAGAAAGTGCTGGAGCGAAGGCCTGGCCTAGCTACGCTCCAAAGAATGCCCATTATCCTGAAAATAGATCATATCCCAACAAGAGAGGCAAATTGAGTTCTGCTGCAATGTGAGTGCAATTTTGCAGGCTGAGATAGTGAATTGTTTTCTAATATCTCCCTCCAGAGGCAATGAGTCATTTAACCGAGATATGTTGAGATAAGAGGCGCCTTAAACTTAAGACCACAACACAACCTCCTTGTTCTGTTACAAATGCCCTCAGAAAATAATTCCCTTGAATGTAAAATCATCCAGTAGGGGGTTTCATGGCTTCATGCGAGCCAAAACTGCATCAATTATGTTTTACGTAACTACATATTGCATTAGTTCCTGATAGGTATTCTTAAGGAAGATCAGGAAAAGTTGTACTAAAAGCTGTATGGAATGATGTGTATGCAGGACAAGCACATTTAAAATCCTGTTGTTATCATATTGCGTATTCAGGGTCTGCAAGGCCAGACAAGTGGCCATCAGACTGCCATCGAGACACTTCGCAAAACTGCTGACTCCCTGATCGCGGCTGAAGGAGACCTGCTGACCAATCAGGATGAGATCCAGGAGACAGTAGGTGAGGAAATGGTCGAAAAAGGACCCCTGATCCACTGCCGTGTGTTAACATATTTCCACAGAGAAACATTTGTCAAAGTACTGCCAGTCTATGTGGTGATTGCTGTTGACAGTTAAGTGATGGGTTTGGAATTGACTCTAGAATGGAATAGTGCTTGAATAGTGTCTGTTCTATGTCACTTGTAATTGTTGCTATTATTTGAATATAATCAAGTGAAAGAAGTATGTTATTTTTCTAAATATCTGTAGTTGTATTGTTACTATTGTGCGTAAAACATGATATGGCATTCTTTAAGATGACGTGGTGGAGAGATATGACAACTTGGCAAAGTCTGTCAGCGATCGTAACGAGAAATTGCAAATTACGCTGACGCGTTCCCTGAGCGTCCAGGACGGACTGGACGAGATGATCGGGTGGATGGAGGGAGTGGAGAAAAGTGTAAAAGAGAAAGGACAAGTGCCTCTGGACTCTGCAGCCATTGGGAATGTGCTCAGTAAAGAGGCAGTATGTAAAAATTGTATACATGTCTATGAGCAAAAATAATTCTACACATTCTTTTTTAACTTTTCTCCTGAAATAATCCCAATATGTTTGAAAGAATCACTACATTTGACATGTTGTACATCACTAATGAGATAATAAAAACTCCTGTCTGTTTCCACGTGTTCATTCTAGGCACTGGAGCAGGATATTGCGAGTCGCCAAAGCAGCATCTCAGCCATGAAGGCCAAGGTGAAGACGTTTGTAGATACGGCTGATCCCTCTGCAGCAGCCCAGCTTCAGTCCAAGATGGATGCCCTGTCCCAGCGTTTCACGAACGCCTGTGACAAGCATAAGCAGAAGGTTGTCCAGCTGGAGCTGCTGAAAGACAAGGTAGAAGAGTTTGAGGAGACCTCCGAAAAGGTGCAGCAGTTTGTTGTGAAGCGATCGCAGGAGCTTTCAGAGACAGATGGCCCTGGGAAGAATGTCAAGGAACTCTCCCAGCTCATGCAGGTAGCTGCATGCGCTGCCCTTTTCTTAAGTCTATGCTTTGACCAGAACAACCGTTGTCCTTTCAGTAAAACAATCTTTACCTGACTGCTCCATGTTTCTGTAGAACACCAAGTCAGAGTTGGCAGAGCATGCCAAGGATGTGGAGAAACTACAGAAGCTGTCTAAGGAGCTCTCAGACATGGGTCCCGAGGAAAGCAAAGCCAAAATCCAGGGCAAAATGGAAAACATCACCAACACCTTCAGTTCCTTCAAGGACACCGTGAGAGAAAAGTGAGTGGAGAAAAACCTCTATATACATATGTATGTTACATATACAGCGTAATATGTTTTTACATTGAAAATAAAGGAGTGTCTTGTCTGGTGTGATATGTTGTTTTAATAAACGGTGGATTGTGTTGCCATGTCGATCACAGAGAGGAAGAGGTGTCATCGTGTCAGGAGCAGCTGGGAGAGTTCAGGTCCGCAGTGAAAGATCTCAGGGCGTGGCTGGAGGAAACTAATGGGAAAATACCTTTGACTCAGCCAACCAGTAGTGAACAAAGTCTGGGACAGGATTTGCAGAAAGCCCACGTGAGTCACATGGGCAGATAAATGTTTTGTTATCGTTTTATTTCCATTAGTGTTTAGACAATTTTGCACTGAAGGCCCACTCTACCTAGGAGTAGGGGAAGCCTTTCATAGTCTTGACATCATAGATTAGTAATCATGCACACGGAACCAAACAAGATAAGGCTTACGCAATGTATCTTCTCCAGCCTCCTTTTCCGCTCTCCAATGCCAAAACAGTGGAAGATTAATTGAACGTGTTTTACATGAGACGCTTCAGGGAGTAAGATATTAGATTGGTTGGATTTCCAGCCAGAGTAACTCCCCTTACAGCCGATTAACTTGAATGCTGCTGAACAGATGAAAGGGAGCGGACTAATGAACCAGATGTAAATAGGCGTAACCATAGAGATAGAACACGGGTGTGACATCAAAAAGACAAGGTTGTCACATCGAGCTTTGTAGCGCATTCACATTTTCATGATGTGAATCTGTGATAAGAATAACCTTTTTTTTTATGATACCACCATCACCATTACAAACGTTTGTGTTGATTGGTCTGACTGATCTCTCGTCAGGGACTGCTGGAGGAATGGACAGCCAAAGGCCCCGCTGTCCAGGACTTGAACAGTAAAGGCTCCGCACTGTGCAGCCTCATCAGTGTTCTCACATCTCCTGCCAAGGGGAAGACGTCACACAAGTCAGGTAAACTGAAACCTAATGTTCCCGTCCTCTTTTTCTGTTTTACGCATGCTTTTTCGATGCACACAGATTAAACACGTTAACCAGCGGTGATCATGCAATGATCATTTGACGTAATGTTTTCATACTGCAGTACGGTACACTTTGCCTCTTCAGCTTGTACAGTGCAGGCTAAAGACACCATTTTGTCCTGTAAATTCATACCAGTGCTGCTGCATTGTGAAAAGTATTACCCTGTTTTTCACTTGCATCTTTGTTCTGAAGCTTATGGTATAAGCTTCCTCTATATGTTTCTGTGTTAGCTGTTACTAATGGTGGAGGTCCAGGGAACCATGCCTACCTAACCAATAAAGGTAATCATTTCTGACTAGTACCCTGCTAAAAATAGTGATAATGTGTTTCACACATTATTCCCAAACTTTACTTCAACCTAACAAAACTATTAATCAGAATGCGCTTGCTGAGTTGGACTTTCCTGGAGGCTGATTTCTTGTGTAAAGTTAGAAGTTAAACATGCATCCTTGGAAATGTGCTATGACTGCATTAATTAGCGAGAACTCCGATTTTTATGAAAGCCAGTATGTTACCCAAAGATTTACCGTAGTCTGTGAACCTGTCCGTAGAGCTGATGGTGGTTCAGCAGAACATGTCTTTCATCAATGAGGGCTATGAAAGCCTTGGGGAAAGGCTAAGGAATCGAGAGGCTGAGCTTAGTGGTCTAGTGGAGGAGGTGAAAGGAACTCAGAAGGAGACCGACTCCATGATGACGTGGCTGAAGGACATGAAGGAAACTGCAGCCTCCTGGAACAGCGCTTCCCAGGAGAAGGATTCAGTGAAAACACAGCTGGAGCAACAAAAGGTGCAAAGAGACGCCATTCAAGCAGTTTAATTGATTGTATAAGTGGGTTTAATGCAACAGATAGAACATAAATATAGTTATCATGGAAGCTGTCCTGCTTTCCTTGTGAGAAATGCTGTATTTTTTCAGTTCTTTTTAAAACGAGCAACATTATGTCAATACTCCTTTTCCGCCAGGCCTTTGAGGAGGACATGAAACAAAATAAGGAGCAGCTTCAGAAGTTGAGAAAGAAGCTCGTCCATCTTATGGAGAAAAACCCTGACTCCCCAGAGGCAGCAAAATATAAGCAGATGCTGGCCCAGATAGGTATGTGTCTGTGTTGACATGTTTGATCTACTCTATCAGTGCAGAGAAATCAACATGAAATCTGTTGGCACATGCACTTCCCAGATTCATCCTTTTAAAATCAATTCTTAGCCAAAACAGTTGGACTCCGCCTTACGCCAACAGCCGTGGCACATATCTGGCTCTAAACTCTGCCCAGTGGGGGTGTGATACTGTAGGGGTCTGTTATGTTCATTATGCTGAAGGTGTCACTGTTTCACCCCACCCTCATCCCCCCTCCTGTTGCTTAGATGCTGCCTGGGCAGAGGTCAATGGTGCAGCAGAGGACAGGAAGCAGCACCTGGAGCAGTCCAACAGGAACCTGGATAAGTTCCAGACCACAGAGCCACTGCTCCGCCAGTGGCTCTCTGAAAAGGAGCTGATGATGAGTGTCCTTGGGCCCCTCTCGATGGATCCTAACATGCTGAACACGCAGAGACAGCAGGTTCAGGTAATACAAGACAAGATCACCTTTTTACACTTGCACGAAAAGTAATAAAAAGATCCCCCCCAGCAGCTATTAAGCTATTTTAGACTGTGCGCAGTATACTAAAAATCTAACTTTTAAAAATATTTATATACATTTTTATTTCCTTTTATTTTCACATAGATCCTTCAGAATGAGTTTGCAAGCCATAAGCCCCAATACGAGCAGCTCAGTAAGGCCGCCTCTGCTATCCTGAGTAGTTCAGGGTCCCAAGACCCCTCTAGTGGGAAGCTAGTAAGAGAGCAACTAGCTGCTGTCACCCAACAATGGCAGGGTCTAACTGGGCAGCTGGACCAGCGTGCCAGCCTCATAGACCAAGCTGTGGGGAAGACAGGCCAGTTCCAAGAACTACTGAGGAGCCTAAGTCAGACTGTCACTGAAATGGAGGCCCAGTTTGGCGGCCAGCAGGTTCTCAGCACGCAGCCTGAAATGGTGAAGAAACAGCTGGAGGAGGCCAACGCTATCTCTGCCAGGCTGAGGGAGGAGAGGAAGAGATTGAGGGAGGCAGAGGAGCTGTGCTCTGAGCTGTCGGCCATGGTGACGGAGAACTACCTCAAGGCTGACCTAGCCAGGCAGCTGGAGAGTGTCACTAAGCCGTTCAAGCAGCTAGATGACAAATCAGGTTTGACAATAGTTCTTTTTAGCACCTAGGATACACTTTTCAGTGGAAAATAACAACATCTACCTGTCTCCAGATTATTTCATGAAAATATCAATGTTATAGGCAAATAGTCACATTAAACCTTAGTAAAACTGGATCAGGAAATGTAGTGACAATATATATATATTGCATGTAGTATTTTTTTGTCATTACATTGTCACTTAATTGAGTGAGGATTTGTTCAATACACCTCTCTTCATCAGGTAAGAGGATTCAACAGCTGAACTCAGCCTTCGCCAGCTCCCAGGAGTTCCACCAGACCTCCAAAGACTTCCAGGACTGGTTGAATGAGAAGCTCCAAGACCAATCCAAGCCGCTGCCCATCTCAGCCCTAGTTGAACCACTCCGGCAGAGCCTCAAAGAGCACACTGCACTCCAGAAGGTCCTCAGCAACCACGAGGAAACCTACAACAGCGTCGTCCGAGTGGGGGAGACTCTCCTACAAGGAACTGATGGAGCAGAGAAGGTGGCATTACAGGGTCAACTTTCTACGCTGCGCTCCAACTGGGAGGACATGAAGAAAAATGCCACAGACCGGATGGACACGCTCCAGGGGACCTTGCAGAAGGCTCAGAAGTTCCAAAAGCATGTGGAGAAGCTTAGCACCTGGGTCCAGGAATGTGAGCTCAGGGACGGCCGTGTGAAGCTCAGCGTTGATCCCGTCGAAGTGGAGAGTTCCATTTCTCAGGTGAAGGCAATCCAGAAGGATGTGGACAAACACAGGGGACTTCTGGAGCAACTCAACACAGCCGCGGACAGCCTTCTAGAGGTGGCGACTGCTGACACTGACACTGTCCAAGACAAGAAGGCGGCTCTTGGCCAGAACGTGGAGAAAATCACAGAGGGTGTGCAGAATAAGAGGGAGTCACTGGAGAAGATCTCCCAAAGGGTGAAGGAGTTTCATGACACAAAGAAAGAGGCTAGGGGACAGCTGGAGGGGACCCAGAAACAAATGGATGCCCTCAAATCCTTGGGGCCCCAGGCTTATACTAATAAAAATCTGACCAGTATCAAGGCCCAGCAGAAGAGCCTGGAGGGCGTGCAGAGCCAAGTGGAGCACTTAAAGAGCCTGGCCCAAGGGCTCGTGGTGGAGGTTTCAGAGGCCCATGGGGTGACAGACCTTCTCCTCCAAGCCGACAGCCTGGAGAAAGACTACGGTTCCCTCAACGACAGAGTAGCGGAAACCTGCTTGGCCCTGGAGGGCAAGCTGCAAGGCATCGGACAGTTCCAGAGCAACATTCGCGAGATGTTCACCAAGTTTGCTGACCTGGACGACGAGTTGGACAGCATGGCGCCAGTAGCACGGGACCAGGCCACACTTAGAGAACAGCAAGAAAGCATCTGCAGCTTTGTGAGTAAACTGACAGAACTGATTGCCAACACGGCCAACGCTGAGGACAGCTGTAAGAAGATGCTGGAGTCTGAGGCCTCCCCTGATCTGCTTGGCCTAAAGAGAGATCTGGATGCCCTCAGTAAGCAGTGTGGCAAACTGATGGACCGTGCCAAGGGTAGAGAGGAGCAGGTGGGGAGCACACTGGGTCGCCTGGGGGAGATGTACTCTAAGCTTCAGCAGTTCACCAATAAACTGGGCGGAGCCGAGGAGAAGGAGGAGTCCCAAGGAGTGGTTGCTATGGAGACAGAAGTCATCAACCAACAGCTGGAGACCTTTAAGGTAACATGTCGTTGCGTAAACAGTGTTACATGCACACGGTAACTGAAAAATCCTTAGTTCTAATAATTATCAGAAATGGTTTAAAATTATTATTTTGATTTGCTCAGAAGAGAGTTGATTATGAATGAGAGAGAGACTTAGAGAGAGAGAGAGAGAGAGAGAGAGAGAGAG
>JAVQJS010051887.1:0-18392 GCA_036024795.1 Galaxias rostratus | reverse complement strand
CTCTCTCTCTCTCTCTCTCTCTCTCTCTCTCTCTCTCTCTCTCTCTCTCTCTCGACTTTTTGTGGCTCAATGGTCCGCAACCTTTTTTTTGTCATATCTCCCAGAACAATAAAGTTAGTGTCACCCCAATTCCTTCTATGCCCCTGCCAATGTACTGTGTGGAGTTCCGCAAGGTTCCATTCTGGCCCCTGTCCTCTTTTCCATTTGTATGTTGTCACCAAGTAAAATCCTCCCAAAACACATCTCCTATCCCTTGTACGATGATGATAGCTCTATCTTCCACTAAAACACAACTTTCAGTCCAATTTAAATTCACTTATATAATGCATTGAAGACATTAAATACTGGATGTCTCACAATTATCTCCAGTTAAATGAAAATAAATCATCACATTGTGATTTTAGGTTTTCTTCTAAATTTGACAAGCAGATACACGCAGTGGTCAAATCCAGTTACTTTCAATTATGGTCCCTGAAAATAATGATAATAATATATTTGATTCATAAAGCGCTTTTCATAAGACTCAAAGACGCAGTACAAGTTTCAAAACAATAATATGCAAACAGTAAAAACAAGCAAACAAATATCAAACATTTAAAACAGTTCTGAAAAAGTGGGTTTGAGCATGTTTTTGAAGGTGGGGAGGTCAGATCAGTGGCTGCAGAAATAAAACCTTTCCTTTCATTGGAGGATTTGGAAAAGGTCATCCATGCTCTAATTCTTTCCCATTTTGACTACTGCAACTCCTTGTCCACTGGAATCAGCCAATCATTATTGTCCCACTTACAGCTGGTGCAAAAGTCTGCGGCCAGACTTTTGACTGGATCCAAAAAGAGGAACCATGTTTCCCCTATCTTGGCCTCTCTTCACCGGCTTCCAGTTTGCTATATAATTGATTTCAAGATCCTGCTATTTCTCTACAAAGCATCGAAGAAAAAGTGTATTTTTGGAGCTGAGCCACACAAAAGTCTAGTATACTTTTTATTTGAAATACTTGAAATATTGGTTTGGGACACAATATTATTGATGTGTCGTTCATTTTGAACGAATCTTTTAAATTATATCCCTAAACCTATCCCTAATTATTCCTGCGGGTGCTTTCTGCCAACTCTGCAGGAATACTTACCACCTGAAAAGAAGACAATCTTTCCCTACTCTTCCTGCAGGTTTTGTGTATTTTTCGATGTGTATATAAAGTTACCAACCCATTCAAAATATAATAAGTCTAAAGCCAAATTTTTTGAAGAGTAACTTTTATCCACCGGAGGAACATGGCCATGCCACTGAAAAAAATCTACTACTACGACTACAATCAACTCTTTAATCCCATGTGCATTCACAGTTCTTTCTATGTCAAATTCAAGTCAAGTTCAGCCTTTCCCATGTATTTGGCAACTCCCTAACATACAAATGAGACAAGCCCTTTTTCCAATCCCCTCTAACCCATCTGTTCTCTGAGGCCGGCTTGTCTAATGACTCTTATGCTCACCCAATTTTACAGTCTAACCCCATCCTTCCAGTCATCGTAAACTTTAGAAGCAAAGTATATTAACCCCCATCCTTTACATGTACATATGTACATTTCTTCACCTCTAACATCTGTTACTCCCAAACTACTCATGTGCTCTCAGCGTGGCAAACAGTCTGACAAATATTGCATTACTACCAAGGCTCTTACAACCATAACATGGTATTGCTTCCCTTCTTGCAGTCTACTGTTTTCTTGGGTTTTCTCCATTTGATGCCGTTAATGATCCTGGAGCCTAGATTATCATTTCAACATGCATCTTAATTCTCTAGTTACGTCAAGCAAATGCTGCCCTTAAAATGTATATTACAAAATAAGTATCTACTTTTATCATTAAATATCCCTCACAGGATTGGTATTGGACGCTCAGCACACATCCGTATACCTTTCCCTATTCAGGCAAGCAGCGGCAATATTTCTATAATATAACTAAACATAATATAACCTATAATAGTATCAGTTGTAGACGAATTAAGATTGTCCAGGGAGTGAAAATGGCACAGCAGTTAGCATGTGAAGTCATGGTGAGCTATAATCTACTGGGTAAGATACAACCAGGGATGTGGCATAGAAACATGTAGCATTCTAGTTGATCATGAAAAGCACCATTGATAATTAGGTCGATCATACGCAAATAGGAATGGATTATTAGCAAGGTAGAGTAGCCCCCACTGTGCATATACCTTTTGATTACATGCATACATGATAGAGCATTCGAGTGTTGTCATACTTTTAATTCAAAGTAAAAACAACAAATTATGGCGTGGCGGTGCATAAACAGATAAAAGTCTCCATTCGGCAGGTTCATTTGTGTACTTAATATATCTGGTTAAAAGAAAATTACAGTAATATTTCCTAAGAATTATCAAGACAATGGGCACGTGGCCTTGACAACGAACGCTGTAAAAATATCGAGTTCTCTCCACTCTGATCAAACTGTTATAGTGTTTTTCTTTCCTCTAACGGTCTGTCCCTGCCCTTATGGGAAGAACAGTTACAATAAATGTCTCCATAATAAATCTTGATGTACAGGCAATGACTGAAGGCCAGCGGGCCCTAGTATGTTGAGAAATCTACCTTTGCGACCATGCATTACTGTACAGCAAGCAGTTCCTCATAAGTGTAATGGCGCCATCTTGTGGCAAACTTTACTAATAAATAATATCAAAAATATGTTTGCTTTCCAGTGTTTTTGTTATACTTCTACCTGCTCTCACCTTGTCTCAGCAGTGCATTGTCTATATACCCTTATCACATCTCTTGATAAATGGCTTTCTGCAATGTTCACAGACAGTACGAATAATATAATTATTGTGTTAAAGAAAGGACTGCACAGTATTAAAACACTTGCACAACACTATTTAAAAAATATATTTTTGTAGATATTTTCAATACTTTTAATAGTTTTAGCTTTTCTGGGATAAACATACACAAATTGGTGTCCAAGAACAGATCCTTCTGCATACCAGGTTTACTGGCAGCAGAAAACAAGGTCAGTAAGTCACAGAAAACATTAAAGAAATCAGTTGATTGGATAGTGAATTTAATAATAATGTAAAAAGTAACTAAGATATAAATCATATGTACAGATGGGGCATATAGACAGTGAGGGTACTGAAGTACAAAATATTGAAGTGCAGGAGTGCTGATGAACATGTGCATAGGATTGTGATGATGCGCATTGAATGTACAGAGTGAGCGAAGAAGCATACATAGGAGAGTCGTGTGATCAATGTGATCCCTGAGGTTAATGTTACTGGTTGAGAAGCCTGATGGCCTGGGGGAAAAACTATTTGTGAGTCTGGTCGTCCGTGCCCGGATGCTCTGATAGCGTCTACCAGACGGCAGCAGCGAGAACAAACCTTAGCCTGCGTGGCTGCAGTCTTTTATGATTTTCTGTGCTTTACTAAGGCATCGTGTGTGGTAGATGCCTTGCACAGAGGGGAAGCGGCAGCCAATGATGCACTCTGCTGTCTTCTCCACCCTCTGGAGAACTTTGCGGTCAGCAGCGGAGCAGCTGCCGTACCGGGCAGTAATGCAACCTGGGGGATGCGCTCAATGGTGCACCTATAAAAGTTGATATGGGTTTTGATAGACATGCCTCCTCAGAGTCTCCTCAGAAAGTATAGGCATTTTTGAGCAGTTTTCACTGCTGCGACAGATTGCTTAGACCAGGTGAGGTCATCATTTATGACCACACTGAGGAACTTAAAGCAGAAGACTCTCTCCACTTCAGCTCCTTTGATGTGTATGGGGACGTGACAGAGGTTATTGTAATGGCACCATGTTGCCAAGATGCTGACCTCATCTCTGTAGGCGGTCTTATCGTTGTTAGAGATGAGACCCAGGATAGCGGTGTTGCCTGTAAACTTGAAGATGACATTGGAGCTGCGTGTTGCAACACAATTGTGTGTGAACAGGGCATACAGGAGGGGACTGAGTACGCAGCCTTGAGGGTGCTCAGGGTCAGTGCAGAAGAGGTAGTTACCCATTCTTACCGCCTGGGGTCTGCCCATCACGGCTGCACCCTACAAATAATATATTTAAACCAATCCAATGTCTATACTGTTTATCCTGGTTATACAGATCCACTGTCTATACTGTTTATACTGTTTATACCTCATGGCATTGTATTCATATTTATCTATAGTTTTCATATTTATTCACTTATGTACATACACTTTACTGCATTTTACTGCTTCTTTTGCACCTCTGGTTAGATGCTAACTGCATTTCGTTGTCTCAGTGCTTGTACTCTGTACAATGACAATAAAGTTGAATGTAATCTAATCTAAAACTAAATCCAAGGGTCCGAGGTGTCAGGAAGAAAGGAGCAGATGCACGTATACTACGGCAAATGTGTAAGTTTGTTCATATTGTAATCTTTCTCTCTCTATATATATAAATATATGTTGGGGTGTATTTGGTGCATGGAAGCTGATTAACTATAGATAAGAGTCAACATTAATGTTATTGCACATAGTGCAAGTACTAATACAACAAATTGTCGTTTGGCATCAGAAAAACGTATGTGGGGTATCTGTTTGTATCCAGTGTAGAGTTCAGCAGGGTGACTGATGCTATAAACAAGCTTTCGTTGAGGTTGCTTGCTTGTCTTGGAGCAGAGAATTGTGTTGCGCCTTCTGGTATGATGGAAAGCTAAACAGGCTGGGGGAGGTGTGATAGGTGTCCCTGATGCTGAGGTAGACAGCGCTTGCGATGGATAGCCTTAATGGAGTGGGGTACCGGTGAAGTTCACCATAATCTGAGAAAACATATGGACTTTCTCCATTCTCCTTAGGAAAAAGAGATGACAGTGAGCCTTTTGGACTAGGGTGGAGGTGTTGAGGGTCCAGGAGAAGTCCTTCGACATGTGGACACCCAGAAACTAACAGCTGGCGACAGTTCAACTCAGTCCTGCTGATGTGGATCGAGGCGTGGGACACCTTTGCTCTCTGAAGTCTTCCTGGTGTTGAGGTTCAGGTTGTTGTTGGCACACCTCACCACCAGGTGCTGGACATCCTCCCTGTAGGTTGACTGAATCCTCCCTGAATAGTAATTGATTAGGCCTACCATTGATGCATTGTATGCAAACTTTGTGATGGTGTTGGATGTTGAATCCATGTACAGGCATGTAGTCGTAGGTGAAATTGGAGTGGAGTAGGGGGCTCAGCACACAGGATATGAACAAGGAAGGAGATGGTGGGATTGGGATATTTAGCTCTGTAATTGTATTCCCTGGAGACACCACACTTGTATCAGAGAGATGAGATTTCTCCTGTAATAGACCAGTTTGCCATTCATTCAAAGGTTGGGAATAATACATAACCCTTAAGGCTGCCCCTATTGGACCTGCAGAGACACCAGCTTGGCTTGTGTGCCTCACTTATATCTTAATATAAAGAGTGACTCAGACGTGGGGTCAAGGGTGTGGTCAGGCATGGCAAACTGCTGGTGACAAGACCCCTGGTTAAGGTGCAAACATACCTGTTTACCTAGCACAATGTCCTCTATTATCTCAGCTGTCCACCGGCCAGTCTGATGTTGTAAGAAGGGTGATGTCGTAAATGGCAGTTCCATAATTCTAATGTGCAACCACTTACTGTTGTCAAAGTAGCTTGGGTATTCAAATACTGCAGGTCCAATTAACTACCCATTGTTATATAAAATATTTAATGATTTAGTTGTGTTTTACAGTGAATTGCGTCAACACAAACATGCTGACGAAGGAAAGACTTCACGTGTTACTAATCGCTTATCTCGGTTCTGTCTGAAATATCTGACAGCGAGGTGAGAGGTTTGTAAACATTGCACATCCTGGACTATACCAAACTACGTGGTGATAGGTTATGCAATTACAATTCTGTTTTTGAAATACTTATTTCGTATTTGTTTTCAACTAATGTACAGTGAGATGTAATAAAAATGTTATTAAGCGAATGAGCTTCAAATGAAGTTTGGTTTTATGAAGCTTTGCAGATTACTGATCTTGTATCCCTGTGATGCGTATCAACATCCCACCCCTCTGACTATTCAGAAGTGCGCTCTTCGTGTTCTGCTTCGAATCAGCTGAGTTTGAAGATTCTACCTCTTTTGCGACTAACTCAGGCTATTCTCGAGGAACTGCGTGCATTTGCTATCATCTCATTCGCTTCATTGCATTAAGAATGATAGCCGTGGCGGAGCCGGTCAATTGAGTCGTGAAGAATAGTGTAAGATACGTAGATTGAGACGAGCTCATCATCGGTCGAGTGTTGCAGTTGGTGAGTCATTGAAGTTCGGTATGTCCTTGTTCATTACGCCAATTGATCGTATTTTTTATTCTACTGCTATTCTATGTACTTTTTTTTATTTGTAGTGTGTTATAATACATTAGAATGTGTAATGTCAGTTCATCTTCTATGTTGGCTAGTGTTGGATATTTTATTTGAAATCAACGATGACACTGTTATTCAATCAGATTGACGTTCCACCTCTGATTAGAAGTCCTGATCATATTGACGTCAACATCAACACAATGAAATGATGACAAAAACAAAATCTAAGCTTGGACATACATAAATTATTCTGTTTACAAATCGACATAATATTCTATAGCATTGAGATCCTTGCATGGTCTATTTAGTCATCCAACTCAATCACTCGGAGCTTGCTTTTGACAAACACTCTCGCACGGTGCCTGTACGTCACATACAATTTTCACGCTTTCTATTGCTCATATCCACGAACACCCTCACTTCCTATGCAAGTATGGATTTGATTTGATTCCTCATCCGTCACTGTTTACACAGCCTACATGTTTTGTTTACGTAGGGTTTGGCCTATACAAGCTTTTGGTTCCATTGCAAAGGTTTCTACCAGCCGAGACTACTCTTGTCAGTTGCTACAAAATGAGCTAGCAGGGCCTTTAAAAAAATATTGGATTCATGGGACATAACTACAAAGTCAATGTTAACCGTTTTGTATATGTTAGTTGAAGGTTGATTTCAATCATGAAGTACTACAATTATCAAACGCCTTAAACCCTGAGTGTTTTTATTGTGACTGTCCTGTTGTTTTAATCTGAAGTGCTATTAATCCATGTGGTGCTCTGTGTTTTGGGAGTGATTTCATGGTTTAGTGATTTAGAGTACACTAGTTCAGGCCCAGTCAAGAGATGATGCAAGTCCACTTAGGGCTGATGCACTTCTTACAAATCAGACTAAATCCCCTGAAATAATATCTTTACTCTTTCCATAGCATTTGTGCAATCCCCTGTTTTTTTGGTGCATATCTGCCTTATGCAGTAAGATGCTAATGGACAGACTCAAAAGACAACCATGATTAGGTCAATTTGTCTTCTAAAACCTGTCCACCTATTTACCTGGAAGGGAAATAAGGATGCTATGTTGAGCTTATGAGGCAGATAAGAGGGAAGAACTCTGGACTGAATCTATTGACCTTAGGTGGCCCAGGGCTGTTCTTAGTGGATCGACAAATGGAGTGTGTGTTTACTGTAAAAATTACAGCTTACAGACTGTCAAACAAACAAAAGATACAAAGATAATCTGTTAAGAAAATATTGGCTTCATTTTGATTGAACAATATAAGATTGAGGCTATATCTCAAAGTGCCATGGAACATTAAAGCTAGTTAACAAATAACCTTTTTCTTAATGCACAATTCTATTTGTGTTCTGTTGGTCCATCTCAAAGAGCCTGCTCTGGGCCTGGGCCTAATATATGGAGCGTTTCCACCACCAGGCACGTGTCTGCTGGCTCCCTCCTGGTAAACCGTCTCTTAGCTACAGAGAGACGTCCAGATGTCCGTGTTGCACTAATCCCCCCTCTCGATGATCTACTACATTTAAAGAGACACAAACAAGTAGCCCTCACACGTGGTCATGTGCATGAGCCACCACCATCGTAAACATGCCAGGGATCATATAGTTAAAATTGATTGCAGACTGCAGGATTCAAATAAATGATCGTTTTCTCTTTCTGGGATCTGGCAAGCGTTTTCATTGTAGTATATTTGATTAGGCCATTTGACCTAATCAAGAGACCTGAAAGGGGGTCTTTTTCTCTTGCTAGTTGGATACAGTGAGTGGCTGAGCTGTGTGAACACTGCTTCTGTGTGAGGGACTACTGAGCCTACCTGTGTTTCTGACTGGCCCATATGTGGTTGCAAGATAACAGTTATCTACTGGAGGTTTGCCCTGACCTCATAATTAAGACAGGTCATCCACACAAGCACTGGTCACATCATGAAAGACATTTTGGTCATGACTTAATGTGTTTGTGAGCATAGTTTATTGGGTTGGCTGGTCCCATATATACAGTGACCAAAATCTCTACCAGATAGGGATTGGAAAACTGGTGCTTTGTGTCCAAATGCTTGTGTAAATTGTTGTTGATGTTTTTCTCCAGACATCACTGAGCATGCTGGGGCAGGAGTGAAGAATCATGGATCCCGAAGAGCTTGAGCTGCAGAATGACTACCGTTACCGTAGCTATGCGGCTGTCATTGAGAAGGCGCTGCGGAACTTTGAGTCATCCAGCGAGTGGGCAGATCTCATCTCCTCCCTGGGCAAGCTAAATAAGGTGCATTAGCAGACCTTTTCATGACATCTTAATAACACAAAGTGGGATGCATAGTGGCCTCCCGTAATACCAGCTGAGATGTATGCTTACAATTTGAGTTTTCATATGCGTTTATGACTTGGTTGAGTGTGTCGTTTGAATCCCTCACGCATTATCAGGTGTTAGTTTCAGTTCTCAAAAGTTCTGATATGAGGAAGTAGCTATTGGTTTGTTGAGAGTCAGAGCATTTCTACTCTATTATTTAATAGGTTATCAAGAGTTACTTGCCATTCTCTCAAAGTGAAGATAAGATCTCTGAAAAACCACATGGTTTCTTGAATCAGCATTTCTACATACAGGTATATGGCAGCCAATTCCATTTCTGTGTCAGTCGATTTCCAACAAAGGCACCCCCCATTCTATCTAATGAGGTACAGATATGATCACTTGACCTAAAATCTTATTTAACGAGGAAAAGTATGAAAACGGCTGCCGTGGTCATCACTAATCCGGATGGCAAAAACGTTCTAGTAGTACTTTAAAAGTAAATTACATACTCAAATTAACTCTTGGCCACAACTGTAAAAGCCCACTAAAAAGAAAGTGGGAAACCATGCAACTTCGTCTTTTCTGGCAGATGGCTACAGGTCAACACGGTCAAGCAGCAGACAGAGGGAAGTACAAAGTTACAGAGAATGTCAGTGGGCGAACATGACTCTCCACAGACCCGGATAATTGCCAACACATACAAATGCCACTCAATAAACCGTAGGAATTGTGACCTATAAACAGAATGGCGAATGGCGGCTAAGATGGAATAAATGGCGAGGATGTTTCTAAACAGGGCTGAGACCTTTGTCAATGAGAGGGAAAGAAGGAAAAAATACCACAAGGAGTGGATTGTGGAAGCCTGGAGGACGGTCATGTTCTCTGACATGTTCTCTGCTTTGCCAAACTCCCATTTGCCTGCATCTCTCACCCGCTGAGAAATGTGGTGATGGAGTGTGACTAGGAAGGACACATGATTCAAGCCACGTACAAAGTTGTCCTGGAAGAGAGCGTGCTTCTGTTTGATCTGACAATGTTCCCCAACTCTGAGGATTGTTTTCCTCCAGGAGGAAAATACTCCATGCCACACAGCCAGGTCAATTAAGGTGTAAATGGAAGATCATCGGATCAAAACCCTGGGACCGTCAACTACATTTTCAGACCTGAGCCCCACTGAAAACCTCTGAAATGTGATTCAGAGGAAGATTGATGGCCACAAACCATCAAACAAAGCTGAGCTGCTTGAATGATTTTTCCAAAGAAAGCTGTGATTGAAAATCAGGTTTATTCCTCCAAATGTTAATTTCTGAAATCTTCAGAAGTTAAAACAATATTCCTGTGTTTTAAAAAATTTATATTCGTATTTGCCTTTTCTGAAAACATAGAATTGAAAGTCTGAAAACAGTTGTTTTTTTTTTACAAATAAATGTTTGACTGGTTTTCTGCTTTATTGCTTAACCTGTTTAGTAAGTTACTGCCACCAGTTTTCTCTTCAGAGAGCCACATAGAACCACATTGAGGACTTTAAACAGTAACTGTATTGTCTTATGTTTGATTACGGTCACTGTCACTCTGATTAGAGGTATCTTTTGGGATTAAAACTTGGATAACCTCTTGATAGGTTCAATAGGGGTCAAATATTTTGAATGACAAAGTTTCTGCTTACCGACTTGTGTTTGAAGATGTAGGATGTGTTTGTTCTATTTGACAGCAAACTGACACAAGCATGTTCCTTGTTCCAACAGCCTTTGATTGAAGTGTTTTTTTGTCAAATCATTGCCTTCACACGCTCTCTACCCACATCACCCCTCCCCCACTTCTGGCTCTCTCCAGGCTCTACAGAGTAACTTGCGTTACTCCCTCCTACCCAAGCGGCTGATCATCGGGAAGCGGCTGGCTCAGTGCCTGCACCCAGCCCTCCCCAGCGGGGTGCACCTCAAGGCCTTGGAGACCTATGAGGTCATCTTCAAGATCATTGGAACCAAATGGCTGGCCAAGGATCTTTTTATCTACAGGTTTGAGAATACTGTTTTTGAGCGCTGATAATGCCAAAACGGCTCATAACTTGTTTGACAGGTGTGCTTATGTATATAAAGAACATGTTAAAACCTGTGTTTATGTATGTAAAAAATGTGTGTTTAGCTGTAAATAAAACGTGTGTGTGTGTATGTAAATAAAAAAACATGTAAAGAATATTTAAATGTGTTTTATAGCTCTGGGCTGTTCCCATTGCTGGGCCACGCGGCCATGGCGGTGAAGCCGGCCCTGCTGACGCTCTATGAGCGCTACTACCTTCCCCTACAGAGAGCTCTGCTGCCTAGCCTTCAGGCCTTCATCACAGGGCTGCTGCCTGGTCTGGAGGAGGGCCTGGAGGTTTATGACAGGTAGGATCCACACACACACCGTTTTCATTACCAGCTTCAGGCTCATCTGTGTTTCTATGGAGTCCCAACCTGCAGGTCTATGATAGGCACCCATTTTGTTTTCACATCTCCATTCCGGTACTTTTGGATTCCAACCCCGCTGTGTAACGCCATGTTTGTGTTGTTGTCGTCCTCTGTTTGCAGGACGGACGCCCTGCTGCTGAAGTTGTCTCTGCTGGTGGGACAGCAGGTGTTCTACGGTGCTCTGTGGGGCGGTGTGCTGGTCAGCCCTCAAGTTCGCCTGCCTGCCTCCCACTTCCTCGTCACACACTTTGACCGCATGGCCACTCCGCGGCAGCAAACGCACATGCTGGGCTACGACAACCGCCTAGTGGTAGGTGTTTTGGCAGAGGCATGTTTGTTATGCCGGCTTTCACCCAGACACAGGTGTCCTAACTCAAGCTGGTGTCTTTGTCTTTGAAGGTGAAGGCCATATGCCTGTCACTGCAGGACTCCAACGTTTTGGTCCAGAGAAACATGCTGGAAATCTTGCTCTACTTCTTGCCTTTTGGAACCTACCTGGTGAGGGCTGCTGCTGCGGCTGATGCCGACTACACCCCTACTCCATGCAGTCGTCATCCATCTACTTGTACCACAAACGTGCACGCTCCTTCTTCTCCCCGTCCATCTCCTGACAACGTGTAGTCTCATCGTTTTCCGGCTGTGTGTAACTGTGCATGTGCATGTGTGTGTGTGTGCGTGTGTGTTGTTGTGGCAGGACCCGGAGCAGGCCAGCTTTCCTATGAGAGAGGAGGACATGGTGACTGTGGTGTCAGCGGCGTCCCTCACTATCCTCCGGAGAGACATGTCCCTCAACAGACGCCTCTATGCCTGGCTCCTCGGTACGTCGACTCACAAGGCCAACGGGACTCTCTGCGTGGAAAACCATAGACTTTTCTATTGTGTCAAAATGGCTGGCTAAGCAGTGTACTTGTGTGAGTGAATTCGTTCTGCGTTTTGTATTACAGGCACAGATATCAAGGGAGGTATGGTGGCCCCGGACCCTGACCTCTCAACTAGCCTGGAAGTACACACAGCCTTCTACTTCAACAAATACTCCAGGGATCTCATTGTACAGGTCCGGCATGGGTACACACACACACAAACAAACACACTTACTTTATTCAAATATAAATATATAAACTAGTTTAGCTGAAATGCTTGAGGATATGTAGTGTGGGACAGAGTTTTTCGGTGTGTTTTCTTTGTTACATCGTTAAGTTTAACAGCTCTTAGAATATATTGTTTCGACCGGGTAATATATTGTTCCGACCAGGTAAGAGCTTCAGAAATACTGTTATTAAAAAAAAGAAATACATAAGAAAATAAAACTTCAAACTAATGTTGTTTTTTAGAGACAATTCTCTTCCTGTGTAATGACTTCCTCAAGGTATGAGTTAGGTTGGATCTATTTGCCAACATGGTTTAAGATGCCTGCTTCTGTTTCTAAGGCTCTGATCAACATTCTTAAGCAACCAGATGTGGAGGCAGACTCTGAGAGCGTGATTGGTTATCTACGACCTTTCCGCATCATCATCAGCCTACTGGATAAGCCAGAGATCGGTAACCAACCATCTCCCCCTCCATCCAAAGCGTGCGCACGCACGCACAAACAGCCATATTCTTCTGCCCTAATCCTCACACCACATAGCTTCATTACTTCCGGCAATTTCCTTTCCACATTGTGTAATGAGGTTCATAACAATGATGACGACAACAATCATTTGTGTCCAGGTCCCACAGTGCTGAGCAGCGTGTTGCTGGAGGCTGTTCGGGCTTTCTACAGCTACTGCCGAGAGATGCTGGGGGAGGAGGCCATCGCCAGCCAAGGCCTCACGGGCAACCATCTTGCCAGGTAACAGGGGTAGGCCGGTGGAAGTACAGCCTAATTATGAAGGGCAACTGGCGTGCTGATAATGAGCTGCCAATCTCGGTTGTCCCCACGCAGTAAGGTGAAGGAGAACAAGAATGCGTCAGAGATCATCAAGACCATGAACATGCTGGTGAACTCCATGAACAGTGAATATCTGTGGGGGTACATGAGTCGACGCTTCTGCAACAGCCTCAGGTAACTAATAACAATGACATTAATGCATGGGTGTTTCTAAGCACCTTTCTAGTACCTCAATGACAGGGAGAACATATGAGGGGTACATACTATTTACTAATTACACTTACAAGTGGCATATTCAAAAAGGGCAAGTATCTAACTTACTTTCTTTTTACTTAGTTTTTTTCTATCTTGAGAAAACAGATTTTCACCCCATGTACATATACAGCAATGATGTCAGCTTGTTTGGATAAACTACACAAACATACGTTTGTGAGAAAAATACCCCTCCCACCAGGCTGGATAATATCAATAACTCTCCTTGTTTCTCCTTCTACAGCGACCCCGATGACCCTCCAACTGCCCCCTCAGAGGACTGCAGCCACGAGGCACCGTCTGTCACGGAGATCTCCATCCTCATTATGTTCCTGCTGGATGTCATTCCTCTGGTACCACACACACACACACACACACACACACACACACACACACACACACACACTAATCAAATCTAATGTATTTGTTCAGCACATTTCATACACGAAGACGATTCGATGTGCACATGCGACCTGCCCAAACCTCACAACTTCTCAATGCAGCATTGACATGTCAACTCTGTGCGTGCGTGTGTGCGTGCGTGTGTGTGGTCCACCAGGAGCTCCATGCGGACATCCAGTCCCAGTTCCTACCTGAGATGCTGGGCCTTATGCTGCGGGCGCTCTGTAAGCACATGGCCACCCTGGAGCTGGCCGAGCTCACCCAAGGTCTGCGCGCCTGCTTTAAGGTGCTCAGCAAGATCCAGATGCCTGTGGCCTTCATGGACTCTGAGTCGGAGACGCATACAGAGGCTGGAGAGCCAACGGACCAACGGGAAGTTGACAGTCCCGATCAGGTAGGTACTGCAGAATGAAGGGCTCCAAATGTGTGGGGTTTTCATTAGTATCTGAGGATGTACTGTGGACATTACCGTGGACCTCTTATGAACCAGGTGGTTGAGAAGGAGGAAGAGAGTGTCCTATCGGATTTGGCCAACGGTAACCACAGGAACGGGGAGCCACATGAGCAATACGTGGTGGTTGATGTGAACATGCCAGAGGCGGAGCCTGCTGATGCCGTGTTCCCGCCCCTCCGATCGGAAGACAGCGGATTGGGCGTCAGCGCCTCGCCCTCCGAGCAGCACCTCCTACCAGGAGCTGGGCTGCTGCCGGAGGGGGAGGGGGCCAACAAGGAGGGGGCGGACGTGTGGAGGAAAGGGGGCAGTGTGGACACCATGACTCAGTGTCTGCTGGACATAATGGCCTTCATCACCACTAGGTATGTTTGGTGTCTGTAAAAATACCTAACTCGGGAGGCTTTAATGTCGTTATAGTTCCTATGTACTAATAGTGTCATTAAATGTGCAAGTTTCTATTTATGTATTTATTCCAAAGCTGTTCCTGTATGTTTTGCTTGTCAGGTACTTGCTAGTTCAAGTAGAGGATGTGAAGGGGCAGGAGGAGGGTGGCCAGCCCGAGTCCCAGTCTTTCTCCCCCAGCCACAGGGCTACATTTGGCGGTCGCGACATCAAAGACAAGCTGGCCGGCTTCTTCACCCCCGTTAGAATAAAGCGTAGCTCGTCGTCTGAGAGCCCTCTTACAGAGCCCGCCAGTGAGAAGAGGAGGGGCCGGTGGCCCGCACCGAGTCTGGACTGGGGGGCGGGCTACATGCCCCGGGGCCGCGCGGAGATCTCTGAGACCTGCCGCCAGGCCTTCACTGCCACCTGCCACCTGCTGCTGGAGAGCACCACCTTCCCTGTCTACCTGAGTGAAGAGGAAAGCCTGGCGCTCCACGCAAATATGTTCAACCAAACTGGTGTGTGTGTGTGTGTGTGTGTGTGTGTGTGTGTGTGTCTTTGTGTGTGTGTGTGTGTGTGTGTGTGTCTTTGTGTGTGTGTGTGTGTCTTTGTGTGTGTGTGTGTGAGTGTGTCAGTTCTAGAAGTGTCAGTTTGTTTGTGTCATTTATTTTATTTATATTTTCTTTACACCCTTAACCTTTTCCCAAAATGAACACGGTTAGGTAAAAATGAACCATTATAGAAAAAGCTTTGTTGTGTAACATGCTGTATTATTTCTCTTCTTTTCTCAGGCAGTGAATTGTGTAGCCTTCCTATATGGCTGCGGTCCTTGATGATGCTGTGTTGTCTTTCAAGAGACTACAACATCCAGCATACAGCCCTGTCCACTATGCTAGAGCTCATCAACCACTCCCAGTCCCTGGCCTTAGTCATCCAGGACAAAAATCGCCGCTACCAGACCTCTGAGTTGAACCCCCTGACTGGGCGGCTGCAGATGGTCACGGTGCCCCCTATCTACCCTGTCTTGCTCAGAGCCATAGAGGAGGGCACAGACTTCTACCAGGTCAGCACAGTGGGAATGCTTTTGATCCAGATTCGGCTTATTGTTCTTACTGTGGGGTGAAGATATCCCCTGTGTGGTATGCAAAGAAAGTGTAACTTGTCCTTCTCTTGGTGACATGGTTGTGCGACGCCGGTGCAGAGGGTGGCACAGGTGCTGTGGTCCCAGCTGGACACGGAGAGGAGGGAACACCACATCTCCTGTGTGGAGCTCTTTTACCGGCTCCACTGCCTGGCTCCCTCCGCATCCATATGTGAAGACATCATCTGCCAAGCACTTTTGCTTAGAGACAAGGTACACACTTGAAAACATAATAAAAAAGACTGCGATAACAAACAGAAGCACCTTTGGCTACAAGACTTTGTTAATTATGAGTCCATGGCAAATAGACTGTTATGCATGGCCCAAGTTTACGTACATGCAGAACTGGGTCAAGCAAACAGACTTGCCTCAGGTGACAGGATGAACAAATAGACCCTGCGGTAAACTTTCTGTGTGTGTGTGTGTGTGTGTGTGTGTGTGTGTGTGTGTGTGTGTGTGTGTGTGTCTCTCTCTCTCTCAGGCTGGGAGGTTGGAGGCTCTGCATCGGTTCTCTATTCTGTGGCACCTGACTCGAGAAATTCAAACCAACAGGACCCTGTCGCTCAACCGCTCGTTCGACCGGTTGGTGCACAACCCAATGGATAGATTTCACCACTTCTTATTTTGTGCATTGTCCAAGACTTTCTGTTTGATGACAGTATTAAGCTCAGGATGAATGTGTTACGAAGGGATCGCTTGGTTTCATTGACTTTGTGTGTGTGTTTGTGTGTTTGTCACTCCTCCCTCAGGTCTCTGTGTGTGGTGGTGGACTGCCTGAACTGCCCCGACGGCTCGGTGAGTGCAGCAGCCCAGTGCTGGCTGGTGCGTGCCCTCTCCCTGGACGACGCCATCCGCATCCTGGAGCCCATCCTGCTGCTGCTCCTCCACCCCTCCACTCAGCGCTGCGCCATCCAGAACGTCAAGCACAACCTCACTGCAGGTGGGCACTCCCTGTGTGTATGTGTGTATGTGTGTATGTGTGTGTGTGTGTGTGTGTCTGTGTGTGTGTGTGTGTGTGTGTGTTACCGTGCTTACATGTTTGTCTCCTTGCAGGGAACCTCAAAGTTCCGGTTAGTCGAGTACGCAGCTCAATCAAGAGTTCTAACCCCACCGCCGATGTCATGGCGACGGAGGAGCTCATTCACGGCCATCTCGTGGACAGGGAATCCCTGTGGGCCGAGCTTGAGAGCGATCCTGAGATGACCCCTTGCGCGGCATCCCAGAGCGACAGCGATGACACGGAGGAAGACAGGGCCGTGGAGGAAGAGGAGGAGGCTGAGGAGGAGAGCGAGCACACCGAGTCGGCCGACACCAGCGGCGCCCACCCGTCCACCGAAAACTCCAGCTCGGGCTCCCTGCCGTTCCGCAGCAGCCTGGGGGACGAGGCGGTGGTCAACGGCCTGCAGAGGGTGGAGTCGGGCCACACACAGGCGTCGGACTCGCTGTCAAGCGAGGAGGACGAGGACCTGGAGCTGGAGGCCATCGCGCGCTCCCGCCTGCTGAAGCACGAGCGGGAGAAGCGGGATGCCATCGACTCGCTGTTCCACCACGTGCTCCTCTACCCCGGCGCCGGTGGCTGGCCCCGCCTGCTCCACGGCCTGGCCCTGCTTGACAGCCTGCTGAGGAGCAGCGCCCAGCGGCCCTTGGTGGAAGCCCTGGCCTCCACCTCCCTGGACACCAGCTCGGCTGCCCACCTCAACCTGGTGTCCAACCTGCTGCAGCGCCACCAGCAGGCCCAGGATGGAAAGGGCTTCTATGGCCGCCTGCTGTCGCCCTCCTCCTCGCCCTCGCAGCCCCCCTCCCAGCTCATTGAGCTGCTTCTGTCGCTGTGCCTGAGGCTGCTGCGCTCCCACTACCCCTCCTACCTCAGCCTGGGTCCCCAGGACCTGCAGGGCAACAGAGACGTGCAGGTGAAGAGCGTGGAGGTGCTGACACGGCTGGTGAGCCATCTCGGTGCCTTGTCACGGTCGGAAGCCCCTGGGGGCCAGGGGAACGGGGCAAGTCTGGAGCCCATCCGCCGACTTCTGTCAGAGAGCCGTGTGCAGCAGTACGCCCTGCTGTCCCTCTCCGCCTCTATGTATGTCTGTCAGCGGGGCTTTGAGAAGGGCCCTCACGGTCCACTGGAGCTGCTGGAGGGGCAAGTGGGGATGTCCGAGGAGAGCCTGGTCAACCTTGGGGGCCCGGGGGGCCAGGAGCAGTACCCCCTGCAGATTGAGCTGCTCAAGCTGCTGCAGGCCCTCATAGTCCTGGAGCACCACGTGTGGCCCAGCGGGGCGGCCTCCTTCGAAGACTCTCCGGGCCCCACTCAGGCCAGCACGCCCCTGGCTCGCGAGTGGCAGACGGCAGTGTTGTTCCAGCAGTCCATCAAGGCAGCGCAGTACGTCCAGAGCCAGCCCATCACCGCCCAGGGGATGTTTGTGTCGGCGGCGGCCCGGGCCCTACAGCCGCAGTACGGCTTCGCAATGCACCCCCACTGGGTGGCGCTGCTGTGTTCTTCGCTGCCCTACCTGGGCCGCTCTCTGGGCATCATCGTGGCGCCGCTCATCAGCCAGATCTGCAGGAACCTGGATGAGCTGGTGAAGCAGTCGGAACATGACGGAGGCAAGGCAGGGCCGAGGTAGGAGTCTCCTAAGCCTTCTCTCAACCTTTACCTGTCTGATCTTACCTTGACTTATGAGGCACTAAGGTGTCTGGTTGTGTTCTTTGTCGGTGCGCAGCCTGAGCGGCAGGAGGGAAAACATTGCTCCCGATTACCCCTTGACTCTACTGGAGGGCCTGACCACCATCACGCATCACTGCCTGCTGGAC
>JAVQJS010051852.1:0-11291 GCA_036024795.1 Galaxias rostratus | reverse complement strand
CACACACACACACACACACACACACACACACACACACACACACACACACACACACACACACACACACACACACTGCACTGGAGCTGTACCACGGTCCCAAAGATCTGTCAGACTCAGTTGGGTAATTGACTTCATCGGGTTTAGTCAAATAACCCTTTCTTTCCCTCTTTCCCTCTCTCACACGTTCTCTGTATCCCCCCGTCCCTGTGTCCTCTACCACGCTGACAGTGTGAGTGGCTGTGTTGAAAAGGCTGTGCTGCCTGAGCGTTTTATTGGCTCTCCGCCGCCCTTCCTGAGCCCAATAGGATCCAGATGTGGGCCTCAATCTGGTGACACTGGCAATTTACGAGGCTGCAATAAAAGTGCGTCACAGGGAGGCGAACACGCACACACATAAATACACTCACATATGTGCATACGCACATGGTTCCTCTCTCCCACGAGTGTTCACGGTATACTGTATGCACAGACATGTGGTGTACACACACACACACACACACACGTGTGTGAGAAACCCACGTCCTCTAAATGTGTGATGGAGCCTGCGGGTAGCTGTCACATGCATTACGTAGCCTGGTTTGCTACATGATGTGACTGTACAGTACTGGATGAGCTGCTGGCTGAGGCTTGCGAGAGGGTTTGTTCCGAAATTAGCTTTCAACTATTAGTATCTGCACTTACTTTTATAAAGCATATCATTTGACATGAAACTATAAACTCTTCCTTAGTCAGAAAGGTCCAAAACAATTACTCATGTAATGAATGCATTATTCTTAGTGGAGTAGTTAGCTGGAGAGACCCTAGATAAGATTGAGAGAATTCACAAATTTAACAAATCACACAACAGCCAGTGACATCGATACTGACCACAAGCAACAAAAGCATGAAACAGTCAGGCAAAAAGACAGGTGTTAGATAACAACAAAAGCATGAAACAGTCAGGCAAAAATACAGGTGTTAGATAACAACAAAAGCATGAAACAGTCAGGCAAAAGGACCGCTCTTAAATAATAGCAAAGCATTATATAATCAGCCAAAAAGACAGGTTTTATAGAACAACAGACACAGGTGAAAGCACTTATCAAAACGACAAACAGGTGAAAGGTATAAACACAGCGAGAAGCACTTGACATTACTTCTCAAAGGCACTCTCATGACACTTAATTATGACAGTCATCTTTTTTTTTATCATGATGGATATTTATAAATCTTGTATCTTCTGTGTTTTTGGAATAATATGTTGCTAATATGGGTGTTGTTTTAAAAAACACAGTATAGTGTTATTATTGTATATTAGTGTATTACTATATTATACAGTAATACTATTATGTAAATTATCATAATACCTACATTCACATCTATGGCATTCAAATGGTGGGGTATTCTCTGAACAACAAAGCCTTATTTAGACTTTTCCCTCTAGCCACTGAGCCACAGTCCAGCTCCCCAGCATGCTGTGTGTTTGACGTATGTGAGTCGACATGACACGTTGGAATGGGAGTACTTCCTAAGAGTCTTTCCACTGACGAGCCACTTACTAGCCTGCCTGTGAGAGCTCATAGACAGGCTGGTGTGCCCTACAAATAGCCCAGCATAGGGCAGCTTCACCCCCGGGCAAGGTCTCTGTTTTGTACAGTTAGATAGTGTGTGGTTGTGTATGTGTGCTCTTTTCAGTTTGCACACGCTTTTACCATTAGCTAAGCATTCGTTTGCCAATTCCACCTAAAAACACAGATTAGCACCCTGAGCACCCTACTTACTGAGTGGCCCAGAGGGGAACAACGTTGTGTTGAACTGAACTGTGAGAAGCTTCTTGCCAGTCTGTCCTAATCATGACATGGGCTCACCCCACTTTCTTTATTGTAGAAGCTCCATTCCAACCTAAATTCTGATGCGCTTTGACATTTTACTCAAGTGAGATATCTCTAAACAGGCCTAAGTCGATGTGACTGTTAGAAGGCATGAAGACCGTGGAGCACTGCTGCTGGATGAATTATGTACACTCCACGGCTATTTTCATCTTCCAATTAGTCTGACCAAGCGCTAACGCTAAGCTAGCAGACTTGGTGGTTGATGCACAGCCACGCTACATTAACTTGCATGCTCACAATTCACTGCTTGTGTTATTGATCGTGCCATGCCCATGCCCCTACCTTTCTTTTTGCTTCTCTTTGTTTGCTCTCAATGCCTTTGGAGGTTTTTTTTTATCAGTCTTTTTTATGTTTTGACCTCTCACGCATAATAATAATAATAATAATACATCAGATTTATAAAGCGCTTTTCAAAACACTCAAAGACGCATAGACACGAGCACATCGGATTGAGCATTTGCATTAAAATGACAGAATATAATCTTACGTAAAATAGTGTAGAACTGTTTTATTTCCTGCACTGAGTGGAACTTTCTAAGGATCAGAATCAGCCTAGGCCGCCATTCAACTGTATGATAAGTCACAGAGCAATCCTTAAATTTACAGGCACTTATATAAACGTTCTTGGGACTAGCCTGCATTCTCACTGCTAGCTCTGACCACATGAAAGCAGACCCCATTACAGAGTAGGATCTAGTAGTGCTGTGTTATTAGCCATTAACTCTAGCCACAAGTCCTGTTTTTTAATGGATGAATGTGCCAGCTGACTGAGTTTTGGCTGACACTTTGAGTAGGTTCATTCTGTCGTTCATTATTTCAATGGAAAATGGATTCTGTATTCACAACTATAAGCTGATTAATCTTTTTGGCAATCCCTCATTACCAAACACCGTTAAGCCGCTAGCTTTTGGCATTTGGAGTGGCAATACTTGTCCTACCTCTTTCCCCTTTCTTACTTCCCCTTTCTTACTTACTTTTCACTGTAAAATTCAATCTCTTTAGTCATTTCTGGATCTAGAGTTTCAGTGCACACCTTATCCCAGGCACACAAATGCCACAGCTATGCTACCCTAACAGACAGAAGCTTCATTTTTTAACAGCTTTTACTTACTCTGGTATAAATTAAAGCTGATGAGGACAAATCAACCATCAACTTAAATAATTTAACAAACATTACTGGATACTTATACCCCTATGTATATCTAGTCTTCAATAGCACAATGGTGCAAGGATCAAACCTATACTACACAAGCTTATGTAATATGTTATGTATTTCATATTTAAAGCATATGATCATGCTTGACCCGCGTTCTGCTCCCAGCCAGTTCTTAACTTAATTTTCATTGCTGTACTTATTCCAGTTATACTTTTTTCAAAACATAAGCAATTTACATGATTTATTTATGTTCACTTTGGAGTAGAGTTTGTGTAGATGTTTGGATAACAAACGTCTAGTCACTAGGGTCATTGGCCCAGACAGAAGGAAAGTTAGAGAGCACTAAAAAGGTCAGATTGACTTATCTAAGATAGACTTATCATAATTTTTCTGACGTCAGAACTTTGCAGAGAGGCAGCATTAAAAGTATTTTGGGCGTGGAAGAAATGTGTAGACGTCTGTGTGTGTGGGCGTGACTCATATGGACGCATGTTGTCTTCCTACATTGGGCTGGATGTTCTCGTAGAGTTGCTGATTGTGTTTTTGTGTCTGACCGTCCTGAATATGAGCCTGCGTTGACTGAGACCATGAACCTGCGTCATACCCTGGCCGGTGGGATGTGTTTGTAAGAGCTCGTCTTACGTTTAACGGAGCACTTGTGAGCGTTCACTATCGGTCATTGTCTACAGGCTGGAATTTCGGGTTGGATCAGGGAGGAACGTGGACGTTACACACATGTGAAGTGGCAGTGTAGTATTACCAGGGAGACCCAGTGTGGCTACCTGCACTCCCCGCTGGAGAACACAGAATGAGGCTGGTTAGTAGGGAGGCCATCCACAGGTTTAGGTAGAGTCTACCTAAAGTCTGTGTGTTTGAATAGGTTGGACTGTCCTCACCAGTGTCCCTATTTTGCACACACACCACAGCACTTCAAGACAAGCTGACGTTTGTGTGAGGGGCCCTCAGTGTCAGCTGCCATAAGATGGGTTAGGTAAGAGGCCGCCGTTCTTCAACAACCCATTTCCAGGTTTTTTTGCTAGAAAGAATGTGTTCGATCCCTGGTTTTTGAAGTCGCCGTGGAGAAGGGGGAGAAAAAGATTGGAGGAGGAGGGGGAGAGGGAGAGGGAGAGGGAGACTCCTGCAGAGGCCTGGTTTCCTCAAAATGAAAGAGGAGAGAGAGAGAGAGGGAGAGGAAGGGAGGGAGAGAGAGAGTAAGGAAGGGGGAGAGAGAGAGGTGAGGCTAAAGGAGCCAGGGAACAACAGGGGACGGGGAAAAAAATCCGGACCGGAGAGCGATAAAGCCAAAGTGAACGATGTGGTCCAGCACGTTCCCTTTGGAGAGCTTCAATGAAGAGGAACAGACAGGGGATAGGGAGCGCCGTGGGAGGAGAGATGACAAGATAAAGAGACGGTCTAGATGAGGAAAGAGAGCGCGATTGGATATCCATGGCGGCTCCATTCGGCTGGTGGGAGTTCAGAAAGCAAAGCATTGTTTCTCTGGATGAACCAGACTGCATGTGAAGCTCATGCTTTGATTTACCGCCATGTCTAATTATACGTTGCACCTGAACATTGCACCTGAACTGCACTCTCTAACACACACACACACAAACACTGCACACAGAGCGGATACACACCCTTGTCATTCATCGCTTCTTATGAATGTTACAGCATGCCGCTAAAGGGCACAACTCTTTCTAAGCACCTGCCGCTCGTGTGTATGTGTGCGCGTACACCGGCTTTAGGCAACCGCTCTCCTGTGCGATCTGTACTACATTCTCTAACAGGAAGCTGTAGCAGGGAAACGCAGCCAAGGCAAACACACACACACACACACTCCCCCACACAGACTAACACACACACTCCCTGCCCAAACCTGCCATCTGGAGAGGGCCTGCACCTGCTACAGGAGGCTGTGATGTCATCCTACCCCAAGAGAACCACGAGGTTGAGCCTGGCCTGCTATTGTCTGCCAAAAGGCAGGGTCATTATTTATAACGCATGATAAACTGAATATGTTAACTGTATACTGTGGAATGAGAATGTTTCATGCTGTATGCTCATAACAATGCCTAATTAAATGTAGAGACAACCTAGTTAACTGTATAACTTTCACAGGGATTTCCGGACGGACTTTAGTCCTGACAAAATACATACATTGCGAGTGCAGCAGAGTCCATACACCGGACATTTTTTCATTGCTTATGACACCCAGCTGAACTGCTCCAGTATGTAGACCTGTACTCGACCACTTTCATCCCAGGGTTTGAACTAGGGCAGTAGGACTGTAAAGCCCCTCCTGTGTTCTCTACATGGGCTGGGGATCACCTTCTTCCTCACACATACCCGTGCCCTCTTTCATGTTGCCTTTAGAGCCTTCCGTCAGTTCGGCTCAAATCCTGCTTCTTCTTCATCTCGGCCTCTCGCGATTGGAGGGATCGCCCTGTCTGCGGCGGGCCCTGATCACGATGAATGGCTTTGGGGTTTTGTTGGTCGTAGAGCATATGCTTCTATTTTTCAGTCACTCCACTTCTCTCTCTCGGTCTCTCTATTGTTCTCTCACACGGACTCTCTCCGTCTGTGTGTGTGTTAGAGAGAGTGCGTGTATAGGGTGTGTCCCCACCGTGGACTGACCACCGGCCGGGGCCCAGATGAGAAGGTGCGGTGTGGGCCTGTACACGGCTGCTCCCTCCCCCTCACCGGTCCTCTGGTTAGGGCCACAGCAGGGAGCAGGGAGCCCCACCACGTCCCCTGCAGTGGAGCATGTTAGGCTGGCTTGGGAATGGGCTGGGTTAGGGAGTGGAGAGCGCCCCAGACTTCAGAGATGTTTCAGGGTGTGTCGTAATGGCAGGACTCTCTCAGACTGAAGTTCTGATAGGACGGAGTTCACTCCCATTGGGTCTGTCCGGCTGTAACCTTCTGCTTAAGTGGCGACCGGCCGTTTGACTTCATTGTCTAGATATGGTACTGTGGCCTAGTCTGTCAGACTGCACTGGATTCCACAATGTCTAACACTAAACATGTGCAAAGGCTAAGCTAGCCAAACGGCCTGGGACACCCACAGTGACAACACTGTGTAACACCAGCAAAGTCTGCGTACGTGTCCACAGTTCACAGTGTTGCTCAGATTCAACAAGGAGTCCGGCTCAGAGTCCAACACAGTTGTGAGCTGAGCTAAGCTAAGCTGTGTGACTGAGGCACGTCTCCTCAGACCTTAAGCCTTGCGTTATAAGCCACTGCATTGTTCCTTCCGTCATCTTTGCCTCTGCCCTCATTAACCCTGTGTGTGTGTGTGTGGTGTGTGTGTGTGTGTGGTGTGTGTGTGTGTGTGTGTGGTGTGTGTGTGTGTGTGTGTGTGTTTGTATGTGTGTGTGGTGTTTGTGTGTGAATGTGTGGTGTGTGTGTGTGTTTGTGGTGTGTGTGTGTGGTGTGTGTGTGTGTGTGTGTGTGTGTGTGGTGTGTGTGTCTGTGTGTGTGTTTGTGTGTGTGTGTGTTACTATGTGAGCGCACATGCATGAGAATATAGGTTCAACACTCCATGACCAAGTTTTTTTCTTTCCCCAGCTCTTTGCCATCTTTGCTTTTGCAACATGTGGGGGCTACACTGGGCAGCTGCGGGTTAGTGTGGACTGCACTGAGAAGACAAGCAGTAACCTGAGCATCGCCATTGACTTCAGCTATCCTTTCAGGTGAGAAGATCATAAAAGTATATTTTTGTTGTTTTGATTTGTTACTGATTATGCATTCCTTTGGTCACTGAAAACTTGTCTGCCCATCAAAATCCCGTTTTTTTTCCTGCATGTGTGTGACAGGGGAATGGGAAAAAATATAGAGTTGTAATTGAAAGTGAAATATAACCAGTGGGATATGCCCACCGTATAGTTGTAGTCTTTTAAAGGAGAGAGAGGTTTTGGAGGTTTCGGGGAGATCAGTTAAGGACATTGGCTATTCCTAGGCAACAGCAGGGTCCTTTCACAGAAACAGACCATATCAAGGCTGTTTGATTCTCGCTCCTGCACCTCTCCTCTGTCCTGTGTCAAGGTTGCACCAGGTTACCTTTGAAGCGCCTCTCTGCGACGGACCGAGGAGGGAGCGCCTCTTCCTCATCGGCGACTACTCCTCCTCGGCAGAGTTCTTTGTCACCATCGCCGTCTTTGCCTTCCTCTACTCTCTGGGGGCCACCATCGTCTACATCTTCTTCCAGAACAAATACCGCGAGAACAACAGAGGGCCCTTTATTGTGAGTACAATGACCTTTGCCTTTGACCCCTTAGGAGGATGGGTTTTAATGTCACCACTGAGGCCGATATCAGTAATATTAGCTCATTATTTAAGCAGAAACACCCAGTGGCCAGCTCATGACATTGAACATGTTTATTTTAAGAAGCATACAGAATAATGACTATGAATTCTATGTATTATTATCACTACAGCCATTATATTTGTTGTTCATGCTGTAATTAATTATTAGTATTATGACAATAATGATGATTATTGTCTATTTTTTGTCCTTTTATCCTGTCAGGACTTTGTGGTGACAGTGGTGTTCTCCTTCCTATGGCTGGTCAGCTCCTCAGCCTGGGCGAAAGCTTTGTCCGATGTCAAGGTGGCCACTGACCCTGACGAGGTCCAGCAGCTCATATCTGCGTGCAAGGTCCAGACTAACAAATGTGGCTCCGTTCTCGGACCCCGCTGGTCTGGACTCAACACCTCTGTGGTAGGCTCCATCTACTTTCAATTATATACTGCCTCTGGCATCCTTTGGTTTCTTTCATAATATCTTATTGCATCTTCTTAGGTCAAAAACAAATTTCCCTGACTGATTATAACATAGCTGTTCTGTTTGTGGGCGTGGGTGTGAGGGTGTATTTCTTTATCTATCCCTCTCTCCCTCTCTCTTATTGCATTCTCTCTTTTTAGGTGTTTGGCTTCCTAAACTTTGTCCTGTGGGCCGGAAACATCTGGTTTGTCTTTAAGGAGACTGGTTGGCACAAGGGAGGCGCTGCCAGATACCCAGGAGGAGCCCCAGAGAAACAGACCGGAACCTTCAACCAGCAGCCCTACGGCCAGGGCAGCTTTGACCAATCAGGAGCTGGCTACAGTGCCCAGGGAGACCTTGTTCAACCAACAGCATACAGCCAAGTGGGTGATCCCACCTCTTACTCCAATCAGATGTAGCGTTGTTTGGCATCGTTATGTTCTTAATTCAAAGGCAATCAAGGGGTTAAAATGGGGGTGAGAGAGGGTCATAGGGGAGGGGGGACATGAGATTTGGTCGTGGGAGATGGAAGCCTGGGAGTTGGTCATAGGAGAAGGGGGCTTGGGAGTGAGGGCTCTAGTCATCTCAGACCTCATGTTGTAGTTGTGTATGCTCAGTTAAAGGTGTCCACTCATTCACATCCAGTTAAACAAAGAAAGGGGGAATTGTAGTTTGTTGGTGACACCAGTTGTATGTATTTATTGGTGCTGTACAAAATTATTTGATAATCCTTAATGTCTTATTTTAGGTTTGTGTGTGTGTGTTTGCGTATATGTGTGGGTGTGTGCGTATGTGCATGTGTGCGTGCGTGCGTGTGTGTGTGTTTGATGAATTTTGTATTGCTTGTAATGTATGAACCAGTGACAACCTTTTTGGTGTTTTGCCAGATCTTTCTTTCATAAGTGGTGTCGAATGTTGTGGAAGGGGAAAGTACAATATATTAGTGAAGTCTTACAGTTTTTAGGTGTCCTCTAAATGCATGACATGTTTTGTGTCACTATGCCTGTTTTATCAATATATCTGCAGCTAAGCTCCGGATTTAGGTTTACACTATTCCATGTTGGCCGTGTCTTTTTTATTTTCAGAGATTTATCCTAAACCTCATGTTCCCTCCCTCTAATGTAATGCCTGGAACCTTTCCATACAAGAAGGTAATCCGTGCAGTATTTTGTACAGATATTAAGGATTGAGAGTTAGTTGCGTCAAGGTGTTGTGGTGGTTAAATATTGTAACACCCATGTCCTTGGAATAAGAGGGATACTTTGCATCATAGCTCAGTCTCAGTGTTTGTAATCTCCACTCTTGTTCCAGTTTTCCTGTGGAATATGACATATATTACATACTGTTCTAAACTGGAATGGGCACATGCATATCATTTGAAGTTGTATTGTTTAAAGAGGAAATGTGTACAATCACTTAAAACTCAAATTTTACAGAGTCGCACTGCACCCACAAAACGCACAAGCTGGGCCAATCAAACCTGTAAATTACATCAATGCTCAATTCCCAAAATGCTTCATTTAAAACGATCAACTTCTCTAGTGTTTCACTACAATACATATAAACTAAATAATTCAGATTTGTTAAATTTAAACAAATCTTTGAAAGGAATACTAACTATATAAAAAAAAACAATAATGGGAAGTTATCGTTCATTTACAATGTATAGAGAGTATTCAATTCTGCAACCCTGTGTCTTTAATTCCAAAGCATGAAGACTGCAACACCAAGATATATATAACACAACAAGATCCATGTATGTACTTATTCTGTCTTGTGTTTAAGGATATGACTAGATCGTCTGGATTGAATCTGTTCATGATTATTGAGTGTCAATGATATTTTACATGCGTTTTTACTCCTAATAAAGATGTTGCCAATATCCCTCTACAATACACCTCTTTCTGTTATCGCACACACACACACACACTCACACACACACACACACACACACACACATCATAGTTTTCTATACTTGTGCCATACATTTGAATAATGTAGTGTTCCATGACAAGAATAATCCCAATTCAGATTAACAACATAAAAATGTAACTATAACTTAAACACACAGAATCTGTGAGACCACGCATCCCTGACAATTTCAGCTGTGGTTCACGCTAACTCCCCCTACTGGGTTGTTGTGAATGGCTGGCCCCTGATCTCTAACCCAGTCTCCCAGAGAACCCTCACCAATCTTGCACTCCGCTGTGTGGTTACCTTGGGGACAAAAATGGGCCACCGCTACCAGAGGGTCTGTTAGGGTCTGTCTCTGTTGCGTTGATTTCCACCAGTCAGAGCACAGCTTGGTCATCCATTGAGCTTATTTACCCAAACTGTTACTTCTAAGCAAAACAAAAATGCAAACATGCATTATAATTTAAATAGTGTGCGTTTTGGTGATTCTAAAAAGCACTGAATCAAATGACAGAGTTGAAAACCTACAATGCTATACAACGTATAATACTTCATACTGAAGGGTATACTATTCATGGATTTCAATGTTACTGACCCTATGCAAAGCTGCAAATAAATAATTTTCCAACTGCTGTGCTTGGGGATCTGCTCCTCGTGCCTACAGAGTACAATATCTAGCACACAACACATTATAGTAATCACTTCAACAAACCCGTACACAATTTATCCACAAGGAAGTGTATTTGTGCTTGTGTGTGTATGTATACTTTTTTTTATTGGGTATCAGTGTTTGACCATTCAACCCTATCTATCTTTTGTTGGGTGTAGGTTTGTATAAGGGCACATGTTGCCAAGTTACCAGTGGTCTCCATTGCTTTCTCTTAAGATGGGTGAATCGGCATCGAAGCCTAACAGTAATAGAGTTAAATCTGACACCGTTTTAAGCAGGTAAGTAAATAAAATTAACAATGTGTCTTTTAAATGTTTCTATTCAATACAGATGACTGTGACGTGTGAAAGCTTATTATGTAATACTGCAAATATCAACATTAAAAATATTGTTGCCTATTCACATACGTTATCTATTTTGTAAAGTGAGTTAAGGAATGTGAAGTCTAGCAAGTGGTGGTTTAATTTATTGGTGATTTGCATTAGGTGAGAAAACGTATTATGCTTTAATTTCCCTCTTCTTTACACAATAATTACAAAAAAAGGTCTGACGTGTCCAAAGTACTGAGTTCCATTAAAGGTAAAGAACAAATACACGGAAGAATATACATCGATACACCATAATATTTTTTATTTAACACGGGAACAGGGAACAACGTTTTATTATTATCATTGTGATCTGCTTTCTTGTGTCTTTCCCAGCGTTAGAGGGCGCTAGTGATCTAGAGACAGCCATGGCCACGTTAGTAGGAGTCTTCTACCGCTCTTCCGAGCGGGATGGCCGGGCCAGTAAAGCAGCGGTCAAGGAGCTTTTACTGACACAGTACCGGGCTTTTCTAAAGGTGGGGAGCTACCCTGCTCACAAATAGAATGTAACGGAAAAATAAAGCGCAATTAGAACCGATGGGCTGCAACGCAAATA
>JAVQJS010051825.1:0-23542 GCA_036024795.1 Galaxias rostratus | reverse complement strand
CTTGCCCGAAGTCAGCTGGGATAGGCTCCAACCCCCCCGTGACCCTGCATAGGATAAGCGGTTCTGATAATGGATGGATGTTGTATTATAGATGGTGATAATCATACTGTGATAACCATCTGAATATCCTTAATGTAAACAAGAAAAGCATATATTCCTAACTTAATTTTGTTTCTGTGACATATTCAAGGACCATTAGACAGCAAGCTAACCGTTGGTTCTAGCTCAACATCGATTACTACCCTAGGCCTAAACATGAAATATTCCCACTCCATTTCAATAAAAGCTCATGTGCAGTCAGACTGGTGGTGGGGCAGGGATTGGATAGATTTTTGTATGATATGATATGATTGGTGCTGATACGCTGTGCGCTCACTATGTGCATTTAATGTCTGTGGAGCAGCAGACAGGACTATGGATGCAATGCAATCCGCAATGGGAAAGTGAAAGAAAACGCCTTGAAAAATCGGGACAACGGAAATAAGAGGCAAATCATGACTTTATTGAGAGTAAGTCGGGACACGTGGAAAGGGGCTAAAATACGGGGTTGTCCCAGGGAAAACGGACGTCTTTCAGCCTGGTCTGCTCCTTAACATCACTAAATGGTGATTGATGTGTGTGTGTGTGTGTGTGTGCGTGCGTGCGTGCAAGCATGCGTGCGTGTTTGTGGAGCATAGTTGCAGGGAAGACAGACCATCCTGATAAGTCAGCTATAGAAAGCGTCTGTCTATCTGTCCTTTCCTCTCTCTTTCTCACTCTCTCTCCGTCTCTTTCTCTTTATCTTGTTCGTCAGACAAAATAATAGATATCAACCGTTGGCTCATTATGCCCCTTCAACGTTTTTCTGTGTGGTGATATGGACATAGCCGTCGGTTTCCTCATGTTGTGCCAACTGTACTATTGTGCTGTGTCTTAGCCACCATCCCGTAAGCCTCACCATGTCGGTATGTTTGTCTTAATCAATCTCCATCTAATGTTCATCAGCATCTCTGGCTCTCTCCCTCCGGCTCCATCCTTCATTCCTCCCGCACCTCCCCCCGTCTCTCGGCAGGCCACTGACTACTCTTGGCACTGGCACAGCGTTGGCTGGCACAGGGCTCGAGTGCTGGAAATCGGATACAGTTATCTAACAGACACACAAAAAAACAAGTGCAGATGCTCCCTCCGTCTTTTAAGTGTGTGTGTGTGTGTGTGTGTGTGTGTGTGTGTGTGTGTGTGTGTGTGTGTGTGTGTGTGTGTGTGTGTGTTTGTGCGCGCGCGCGTGTGGGTGTGTATGTCCTCCTTCAGCTCCCTTTGTTGGCAGGGAGTAATTGCAATTGGTAGTTGCACATCATAAGGGTTGTGTGGAATGACACTTCATGTGTTAGCGAACCTCTGGGTCATGTTGACCTTCTTATTTATGTTACAGTTGTGTGAGAGGGAAAGCAGGAGAGGAGCCATGTTGTCATAGCAGCTTTCACACCGAGCAATACGTGTCAATAGTGGGAACTTTTTAGCTGGCTCACTATATAGAGAATAAAATTTCTGGATTTCCTCCGTTGATTTTAGATTTCCTTATAGCGATTTACCTACGGGTAGTCATTTGGTTGTTTGTCCATCAATTTGTTTATTTTTTATGTTTAACAAGAAGACACAAGCCTCTCGTTGAGGACTCGTTGTATACATATCAGGCCTTAAACTGCGCACTGCTGGAAAAGAGCCCTAGTCTCAATCAGTAAATAAATACAATTATAATAATCCGAGGGTAAACTGTAAAGAAGCAAAGATACCACAGAGTTTATACCGTTAACCTTTTTCTAAATAAACTTTTACACTTGGAATTATCCGCTCTGCATTCCCGCCTGTCCATCTGCCTTTGTGTGCTGCGTCTCTCCTCTGGGTGGACAGATTCAGGGCTCACTTTCTTCCCGGGAGACAAATATAGGAGAGCAGAGATTCACACAATGCGCCAAGCACACGCCACCTCACTGCATCTCTATGCTGTTGCTGGCTCTTTCCACTTCACATATTACAGTCAAATAGTCTATGGACTGGACTGACGTCTTCTCGTTAACAGTCTCTTTTCCGTCTGACAGGTCATTTCATTGTATTGCGCATTGTAGGTTAGGATGGCATATAGGTTGTTATGATTAATAGCTCACCGCTCACAGTTATTTTTATAGTTTGCATAATAATACTTTATCGCATTTTTTACAGAAAGTAGTGGAAAGGGTGAATGTTTCATGTGCCATGTCTTATCGGAACTCTGAGTGCTGACGGAGATCCAGGGTGTATTTTGCAAACAATAAGAATATTGGTAAAGTAAACAAAAGGCTAGAAGAGGAAGCAGTTTCCTCCATTGGGCTATATTTGGAGTACCAGAGACTGTTAGTGTGGGGGTGCAAGGCATTGTTGTGTGTGTGTGTGTGTGTGTGTGTGTGTGTGTCTGTGTGTGTGTGTGTGTGTGTGTGTGTTTGAGAGAGGGAGGGAGAGAGAAAGAAAGAGAAAAGTGCAGCTTCTGAGACTATTGGAGAGCAGTACAATCATTTAGACCCAAAACACATACACAGGTGATGTAATATCTATCAAAATATAATAAGTGACACCCTACTTGCTTCTACTGTGCGCTGCTGGACAGATGTAAACGGTAGGAATGGTGTCATGCCAGTGATAGTAGTGGGGTCACTGATTGTCAGCCATCTTCCATGTACCAGGGATGACATTACCAGAGTAGGGCTCGCTGTCCCCTCCTAATATGCCCTCTTCTTCCTCCTTCTTCTTCCCTCCCACTCTGAATTCCAGGGGTCAGCTGATTCGTACACCAGTAGGCCGTCGGATTCCGACCTGTCAGTGGAGGAGGACCGCGAGGCGTATCGGCGTGAAGCCGAGCGCCAGGCCCAGCTGCAGCTCGACAGAGCCAAGGTAACCTCTCCCTGAACCGTCAGCTCGCACAAACGCAGGCGTACGTTGACACCTCACACACACACACACACACACACACAATTTACAAACAAACACATACCTCCTACCAAGTGTTGATTTGATGTGAATGATATGCTGTGTGTGGTTCCTTTAGTCCAAACCAGTGGCGTTTGCGGTGAAGACAAATGTGAGCTACTGTGGCGCTCTGGATGAGGACTGCCCAGTTCAAGGTGCTGCAGTCAATTTTGATGCCAAAGACTTTCTGCACATCAAAGAGGTGGGTAGTTCACTGTAATGGTCAAATAAGTGCCTTAAAAACTCAGTTGAACATGATTTCAGTTGTATTAGTGTCAACAATGTAAACACAGTAACAATAATAATAGTAATGATAATAATAGTATATTTATTTTATAGGCGCCTTTCTAGACACTAACGGTCACCATACATGTCATAGAACAATACAATAGAGAGTATTTATGTGATGTATGACTTAGACGTGTTTCTTTTGTTGAGCTGCATGTGAGTAAAGTTTAATGCTGTTGGTTTTTGTCAATTGGACAGTGTCTGTGATCGATGGAGTGCGATGGTTGAGTTTGTTGTTTTTTGTGCGTGGTATTAACAGAAGTACAACAATGACTGGTGGATTGGTCGCTTGGTGAAGGAGGGGGCTGACATCACCTTTGTCCCCAGCCCTCTACGACTGGAGGCCATGCGCATCAAACAGGAGCAGAAGCAGAGGTACCGTCCGATGGGAACAGCTTCATTCTACATGTCAAATGTCACCATTTCAAAGAAATTCACCTTTGAGCTAATCAGCCACCATTACAATCGTCTGTGGTGTGCTACTCTTGCAGGAAAACAGGAAGTAACCCGTCCAGTCTTGGGGACATGGTGTCAGGAAATTGGAGGACTGCACCGCCATCTGCAGGGGATTGTAAGTACTACATAATTATTCTGTTCGGTTTTATAATCTTATTCTTTATTCTGTAACCTACTTTCAGCCACGTACACACACGCTATGTCTCTCCCTTATCAATTCCTCTTCTCTCATTGTCGAAAGCTAAACAGAAGCAGAAACAGGTAGGTTCTCTGTTTCTGTTTTCTTAATAAAACTACGTGAACCAGTCCTTGTCCGTAACAAATGTTTAACTGTTCATTGCATGACCTATATATGCCTTATTTACATAAATAGCCTGTTTCTTAACCGGCTCTGACCGGCTTCTCTCTCTCTTTTGCCTGTTTCCATGGTAGGAACATGTCCCTCCGTATGACGTGGTCCCATCTATGAGGCCAGTGGTCCTGGTGGGGCCTTCTCTGAAAGGCTACGAGGTCAGTCTCTCTCCTCCTTTTTCCTCCTTTTTTTGAAAGCGATGCGACGCTAATTTCATCTACATTTAGATGCCGTGTGTTTTGAATGGGGCTCGGATGGTGTGGGAGAGTTTATTCCTAAGCCTTTTCACCAGACAAGCATTACATTTTACAATGTTTGATCAATGGTGCACAGATAAAATGGTGTTGAGATTTTTTTTAAAGATTGCTATTTTGTTCTTTCACCCCACTCTGGTTGGCTAAGGTGACAGACATGATGCAGAAAGCTCTCTTTGACTTCCTGAAACACAGATTCGAGGGAAGGTCAGTTGGTTTGTTTTGATTGACATTACTGTAATGTACTTGCAGTTTTTCCATCTATCACCCCACTGCAGGCACATGAGGGTTTTCCATGGAAAAGTAGCATGTATATGTATGTTGAGGTTAAACCTAACCCTATGTTCCATGTATTTTAATCCCATGGGTATTTCTTGATAATTTTTTCTTTCAATCTCTAGAATCTCCATCACACGTGTGACTGCAGACCTCTCGTTAGCCAAGAGATCTGTTCTCAACAAGAGGCCCATTATGGAGAGATCCAACACTCGCTCCAGTCTGGGTGAGCACATTAACAGGAAGACTACAAATTCCACAAATATATGCTGGGTGCTGTAGAGCCTGACCAAAAACTCCTAACTCATGGCTATGTTTGTCTCTTTTCAGCGGAGGTCCAGAGTGAGATTGAACGTATCTTTGAACTCGCTAAAACCCTTCAGCTGGTGGTTCTAGACGCAGACACCATTAACCACCCAGCACAGCTGGCAAAGACCTCCCTAGCCCCTATCATTGTCTACGTCAAAGTATCCTCGCCAAAGGTACACATAGCCTAACTCGATTTACAGCATTACAGTTCTCCAATAGCCTCTTATTGAGTTTATTTGTATGACATTATTTGATTATTATATCATAAACATCTTTTGAATGCAATATTATGTTTACCCGTTTCGTTAGGTGCTCCAGAGGCTTATAAAATCCAGGGGGAAGTCTCAGAGTAAACACCTAAATGTTCAGCTCATGGCTGGGGACAAGTTGTCCCAATGTCCCCCTGTGAGTGGAAATTTTTACACTTAGATACTTAGATATTTCTAAAACCCTTGGACTACCTGCAATATAGATGAATACTAATTTATGATCAAAAAATGTGTATGAATATACCATTCAGATGGTGGTATAAAGGCACCTCTGTTTGTCCACAGGAAATGTTTGACGTCATTTTGGACGAGAACCAATTGGAAGATGCTTGTGAACACTTGGCTGAATACCTAGAGGTCTACTGGCGCGCCACTCACTTACCTGGAACCAACCCACTCAGTCCCCTATTGGAGCAGAGTCTGATGACCCCGCCTTCAGCCATTTCTAGCTTACAGGTGAGATATCTCCACCTTTGAAACATGCACCCAAACATGTATGTGAATGTTGAGCATAAGTGCTTTGTGTGAGGTAGGAATTCAAATTCAAACAGACCAACTATTCAAATACATTCAACTCGGTTCACCTTCCCTGTGTTTTCGATGACTATTGTGTTTTATGTTGTCTTAAATAACTTGTCCAATCCCAGACTTCCTTTTCCTCATGTGTAAAGGTCCATCCAGTGGTTTTGTTTACCTGTCCCATTCAACTGTCTGTCCTCTCAATCATCCCTGCTTGACATTCTTGCAGTTTTCTGAAACACAGGAATTAATTGAATGATCGCTTGCAAACGCGGGTGAGTAGTAGGGTTTACATGTTGCATTCTCCACCCACCCCCTAAAACATCCTGCGTGTCCCGTCAACCCCTACTTCACACTAAACTAAATGGGATGGTTCCTCTCTCACACAATGGCATTCCCATAGGAAGCAGACAAAATCACAGCGCTTACCTCAGCCACCATCCTCTATGAAGCTGCGTCCTCTCAGCTTCAAAGATCCTGTGAGAAAATTCACAAAGCAGACCGAGCCGACAATCAGAATTCTATCCATCCATTTTTTAAAATCATGCCAGTGTTCATCTTTTTAAATACAAATAAAAAAAAAGTTAACTGCCATCAGTTCTTCATGGTAAGAATTGATTGTTAGTTAATGAAAAATATGAATCAAATTTTAATTTGTCTATTTTTGTGAGTAGTTTGTCCTTCTCGTGCTTTGTGAATGGTGCACACTCTCACACTGGCACAGAATGCAACCCTGAATGAAATAAACAAGCTAATCCAACCGTGTTCCTTTGAACATGGCCTAAAAACACATAAGAATGAATACTTGATCAGTCAATGTTGCGATGTATCCATTATAAGGATCCATCCAGTTCATGCCGTTCGTAATTTACGGTATTGAAGTTTGCACAGCATTAAAACATTTTTACTTTCTTTTGAAGTAACGGTAGAACCTTTCTCTCATTGTTTTTGGGTTCTTGTTTAGTGAGTGTGATAGCAATTTTGTGTTAAATGCAAAATCAGTCTATTTTTGCTGTTACAACACAGACAAGAAGTATCCTCTATTGTAAATTAATTCTGAATAAATATTCTTGATATAATTAATCTCAAAATAAATTCTCACACTTTCTCATTCACTTTGCAAACAGAACCAGAACAAGCCACTGCAGCCCAGGGGGGTGGAGGAGGAGGAGGAGGAGGAGGAGCCAGGGGAGGAGGCCCACTCCCCCCTGGAGCAGGACAGTCTGATGCCCTCTGACGAGGCCAGTGACTCCCTGTCCCGCAGCCAGAGGGACAGCCCGCGCCACCGGGGCCACGTGGAAGAAGAAGAAGAGGAGGAGGAGGAAGAGGAGGAGCGCAACGAAGACGAGTTTGAGTCTCCGTCCCACTCTCAAACGTACAGGGACCGGTACCCCCCACAGCGTGGGCGCCCAGGCACCGTCCACAGCGCCAATGGGCACGAGGCTCAGGATCGGTTGCTCCATAACGAGGCTCAGCAAGGCCACAACCTGCGCAACAACCGCCAGCGCAGCCGGCTTTGGCCCCGAGACAACTACTGAGGTGGCAGCCCCCCACCCACCCCGTCTCCTTCAGGGGAGGGGGAGGTGGTCTTGGGTCTTAGCCTTGATCTTGTAACCCTAACCCGCCCTTATCATAATTGACTTTTCCAGTAGGTCAACCCACTTGGTGATAGTTTACAACCATCCTGTACTAAGTAGTACTTAAGCTGCAGTCACACAGTTTACAATCTCACACTTCCAGTCGCACAGTTTTACCTGTTCCTAAACTACTGCTTCTCTGACCTCTCTAGAGGGTGGGGTCATGTAACGGACAGTCTGGAAGTGAACGGGGCTACTCACATCTGCAATGGAAAGGTTTACCGATGTTAGCTAGCTCTGTCATATAAACTCAAACCTTTAGCTGCAATAACTGTACTAAGGGTTCTCTCTCCTAAAAGGACACATATACTAGCCTTAAAATCCCAGAGATTGTTTATGTATCTCAACAACTGCATGTATGGCTATGATTATTTTAAGACTTTCTGCACATCACGGTTAACGGGGATGATGGGGTCATTAGGGGAAAACTATGGGAAATTGTAATGCATCTGAATTTGAGTGTATATATACAGTATATAGATATTTTGAATTGGCACCTGACTAAGTATTAGTGCTATTTTACTTCTTTGTTTGATTGTTTCTTGATTGAAAGAAATGTTGCAATTTGTTGGTCAAAATATCTTTTTTTACTCAAAAGATGGTGAATGTTTCAGGTATGACGGATTCTATATATTGTTAGAAGTTGCAGTACACAGTCTTTTACTCTTCTTGCTATTGCACATATCATGCCACTTACAAAGACTCACGGCACCCATATCACAACACACTCTGGAGAATGAATCAGGGTGGAGAAGGGAACGTTACTTTAGTTCAACAAAGCATCCGAAAAGCTTCTCGTTTACGTTCTTGTTGACACAAATACATCTGCAGCACACCCATTCAAATCTATCGTCCAAGAATGTAACATTGCATGCCTTTGCACCCCCGGCACCACATAGTGTTGATATTAAACGTTTCGCTCAACACAGATTGTCCTCCAGTCGATTGTAGCACATGATGGTAGCCTCTACTCTCAGTTGCAGATCACCAGGTCACTCACGTTGAATGTCCCCAAGCACACTTTTCAACATGGCACATCTGCACTTGTTCTTTTAGTCACTTGAGTGTAACTGCAGATTTGCTGTCACAATAAGTATTCCTTAGCTGTGCACAAAGCAACTCCTCCTATTCGTCTCTCTGGCGAGCAGGTTCGACCCATCAAATAATCCTCAGGGTCAACTCATCGCTTCATAGACTAATCATAGCAGGCACGTGTGGTGTGATCATATGTATTTCTATTGTGTTTCAAAAGAGCTCGAAGCTGTAGCAACCGACATGATGTCAGAAACCCGCATTGTCAGTTTATGAGCGGGTGACTTGAGCATGAGGATGATGAGCAAGGACCCGGCAAACAATCACAGGGCTTGGTAGGAATTGAATTGAAAATGACTGACCTGCTTCCTCCATGTCTTGACAGGTATCTTACACTAGTGTTCTGTATTTAGGAAAAATCACAGCATGATTGGAAAAAAAATATAGGAAAAAAGTCTATGCAAGTGTTGCATGCAAACTGATTGTTTCTTTCTACGGTTCTTTGAGTATTTTATTATTGCATTGATTCCTTATCTCGTGGTAATAGTGTTGTCTAGAGAGGACACTTAGCTCTTTGTGAAATGCATTGAGTCATTCTTCCAAGTCTTACACTGACATTCAGTTCTCCAATATTCCATGTCCTGAATCAATCAAAAGTCAGAAAGGATAGTAATTAAAGCACTTAAATCACAACTTATATTTTTAGCATAAAACAATTACATTTTTTTTAAATCTAATCTAATTAAATACTTGCTTACTGCATGTCTTATTTCACTTGTTAGCGATATTAGCTGTACTGGCAGAATATGATTTTCAATGCGGACCAATGTAGTTACAAATAACAATTATAATTTATTTTGCAATTACGAAGCACAATCTTACAAGGGTTATAGTTTAGTTTCCAGTCTTATTCTGTATGCAATACTAAGCCTAACATTGAAAGACTTTAAAACGCCTTAGACCATCTGGACTTCCTCTTTTGTGTAGGTAGAAAAAAAAATTGCACTACTTTATTTTGTTAATGGTTGCTTTGTAATGCAATAACTGCACTAAATATAACCATGTACTACTATCCACAGACTCCACCACAACGTGCTAGCGTGACCCAACACGCCTCTTCCCTCTACCTATGAAAAATATATCAAACAAGTAATGTAAACATTTCCTGCCTGACGCTGTATAGAATGCTTTCTATTTGAATATAGATTTAAAATGTGACAAGTAAAATACGACTAAAATATTAAAATAAACATTTTATGTACTTTTAACATCAGCTGTGGACTTTTGATTGTTTTTTCATCACTCAATTGGAAATTCAAAAGGATTTGCATGAAGCAAACCAGTTCTGATTGCATATACAAGATCGGAAACTGTCTTGTTGGGAAATTGTGAAATAATCTCTTAAAACTATAACCAGTCAAATTGTCTTTTATTCACTTTGTACAGTTAACCATGTGACAAACATAACAATTCAATGTACTCATAAGCAATTGACTGCAGCTAAAAAATCTGGTGTTTTGAATTTTGAATATTGGTCGCATTACACAATTTAAAACAGGCCAAAGGTTCATGAGAAAATACACAATAGCATGGCAACACTACTCCTCTAAATTTACTCACTGTGTGTAAACACATTGAAAATTGTGTTTGGTGAAATTTAAGTGTGGCTGGAAATTCCCTCCCCTCTAACGCCTACATCAATCCGACCCATGAGCCCGGTCTATGCCATACTATTACCCACTCATAACAATGCTCACATTGGACCAACAACACAGGGGGCAATAAAAAGTAAGAGATAGACACAGGTGTTTACAAAGTGTATGCTTCGAGGGCAAGAGACCCATCTTGACATGATCAAACAGTCTGAAAGCCCAGTGGGTGGGCAGGTGTCTGTACGTGGAGTGACTCCCTGGATCACTCCTCTCAGGCAAAGATGGTCTCCTCTCGCCTCTTCTTGGTGAGGATGGTGCCGGGCTTGTGCTGGGCGTCCGGGTGGTTGCTGAGCTCGGGGGGGCAGGTGGACACGGGGCTCTCCATGATGGCCTGCTTCAGGTCGTAGAACACCGTCGAGTCCTCCTTCGTGAGGAAGGTGAGGGCCACGCCGCTCTTTCCCGCACGACCCGTACGACCGATACGATGGATGTAGTCTGGAGAGGAGAGGGATAAACTAGAGGTTAGCTTGCTATGCATTGGAACGACACGCCAATAACGACAACAGCCGAGCACTGAAAACCTTATCTCGTCTTTCAAATAAAATAAAAAGCCCAATGACTGGTCTCTTACCCTCGATGTTCTTGGCCATGTCGTAGTTTAGCACCATGGAGACGTCGTGGATGTCGATACCTCGACCGGCCACGTCCGTGGCCACCAGGATGTCCTTGGCTCCGGCCTTCAGGTTGGAGAGGGCAAACTCACGCTGCTCCTGGCCCTTGCCACCGTGCAGCGTGCAGGAATTGTACTGAGGGAGAGAGAAGGGGTGGATAAGACAGGGAAAATATTTCAAAATTAAATAAAGGCTTGTTTTCTCAGGGTTTAATCACTGAGCCTAGACAGATTTGATCAGGGGTATGAAGGCAACAGTGTGTCTCACCCCCATTTTCTCCAGAGATTTGGCCAGCACGTCGCAACCCTTCTTCTGGTTGACGAAAATGATGATTGGTGGCTCGAAACCACGTGCCAAAACTTCCAATAGCCTCTTCCTGCAAGTCAAACATAAGAGAGCGTTTAAAGTCAGCTATAAAAGGACTCGGTACACAAAATGATATTTTGAGGCACTGATTGAAGTTCCTACGGTAAAAACCCTAAAGGTGTAGGGTGGGTGGGGGTGTGTGTGTTTGTGCTTCACCTCTTCTCTCCTTCAGACATGAGCAGGACCTTCTGCTCCACCCTCTCGTGGGGCTTGCCTGCGGAGCCAATGTAGACCACGGCAGGGCGTCTCAGGTAGCTTCTGGCCAGCCTCTCCACCGCGGGGGGCATGGTCGCCGTGAACATGACCGTCTGCACAACAGACACAAAGCAGAGGGGACTCACTAGAACACTAAAGCATATTCAGACTGGCATTTCAAACATTCCAGGATGCGCTGACATGATGTTGGTGTGGAGAGAGGAAGTGTGGGACGAGAAGGGGGACCTACTTGTCTGTACTTGTGTTTGCCCGACTCAAAGTTCATCAACATTTTCTCGGGGTCCTCTGCCTCCTCCGTGTCTGGCTTCTGGTTGGTCACCGGGATGTGTTCCAGAATCTTCTGGACGTCGGGCTCGAAACCCATGTCAATCATGCGGTCAGCCTCGTCCAGCACCAGGTAGGTGCAGCGGCCCAGGACCAGGTAGCGGTTCTCCAGCACGTCGATCAGACGACCCGGCGTGGCAATCACAATCTGTCAAAACATCAACAAACAGCCACACAATTACCACCTTGTTTACTACAGTCCCCGCCTTCTCAGGCAGACCGATTGCCTGCATCACTGATCGTCGTCATCAAAGGCAGCAGTAAATCCTGAATGGTGTCTCTCTTTGTGTTTGTGTCTGGACCTCGCAGCCCATCCGGAGTCGGAAGCCTTGGTCCTCCCTGGAGATTCCTCCGATCACGGCTACGGTGCGGATGCCCAGGGGTTTTCCAAACTTGATGGTCTCCTCCTCGATCTGCTGGGCCAGCTCACGGGTGGGGGCCAGGATCACAGCGTATGGACCCTGATCTGAATCCTCAATCCTATAAGAAAGCCACAGAGTAAGAGATGAAACAACTTATCCAACACTCAAAACTGTTCTTACCATTAAACTTGGGAGACATTGAAAGGACCAAAACTATTGGGGATTGAGTTAAACTGACAGTGACGAGTAAGACCTCTTACAAGCGTAGTGGCCGCGATTGGCAGTCGTACCTGTCAATCTTGGGCAGAGTGGTGATCCAGACCAAGAGTGGGAAAAGGAAGGCCGCCGTTTTACCACTGCCCGTATCTGCCACACCAATGATGTCACGGTTCTGCAGGCCAATGGGAATGGCTTGTCTCTGGATGGGTGTTGGCTCCTAAAAGAAAGAAAGAAAATAAATGAGGAAAAGTGCATTACCGCAAACCTTTTCAGAACCTGTTTTGTATTGAGGAACTAAACGGTTTGTGTGTGTGTGTGTGTGTGTGTGTGTGTGTGTGTGTGTGTGTGTGTGGTGTGTGTGTGTGTGTGTGGTCGACCTTGTATCCACACTTGTCGATGACCTCCAGGATGTGTGGGGGTAGATTGTACTCCTTCCAGTTCCTGATGGGGTTGGGGATCTTGCCTCCTTTGGTGGTGATGCTGTAGTCCTCTCTGAAGATACGCCAGTCCCTGTCCGTCATCTCCTCCAGCTTCTTCTGGGACCAGTGGCGGTCGTCCCAGCGCTGCTTGGCCTCCTTCTTACGCACCTTCTTCAGACGTACCCTAATAGGAGAGAGACATGGGGAAGAGAGAGACCACTCCATTGTCAACCAATGGTTAGAAAATCTCTAGGAACGCTCTTGTTCACAAAGGCGCATTGATGTTTGATTACAGGTACTTGGTGTGTTCACGTTAGTGATACATAATGATTTGGGAGTGTGGCCGGAGGAACTCACTCTTCCTGCTCCTTCTCCTCAAGTGTCCGTCTGTTCTCCATCAGATCGCCATAGAAATGGGACTGGTCTCTCTTCTGCTGCTTGAGGTCGATGCCAGCAATGAAGCCTCGCCCATAGAGCTGTACTGAATGCTTCTCTTTGTATCTACGGAAAAGACCAGAAGAGAAAGAAAGGGTTAAAGAAGCAGGAGGAGAAGCCCTGAGAACTGTTTAAAATAACCAAATTATATTTTTATATTTTGTTGAGTGCCTGTAGAGACCAAGAGGTTTTTATTTTGGAACAACAATAGTTTACCGAAAGCTGGTACTTCTTAATATGGTAAATGTGATGCCAGCACAATGATTTATACCGTGAAACGCACACACGCTTCTGACTCACATGGGGTTGTAGTCAACGGACGTGTCTTCGGAAGCGTCCCATTCAAAGACAAACTTCCTGTCGTTGAGGTGACGTGTTCGCCGGCGCTTCTTGACCCCGCCCAGGTAACGCTCCTGCGTACAGCAGCAGAATAAACAGCTGTCCATTAAGTACGCTGTGTTGAAACCACTAACCAGCAAGAAAAACGAATAGGTTTACACACAGCGTTACAACACGGCTTTAGTCCAGCCTTACTTTGATGGCCTGCAGTTCTTTGCCCTTATCCTTCTCCTCTCGGATTTTCTGTCGGCCGTCGTCCTCCTCGTTGCCGTTGCTTTCTCGCTCCATCCGCTCTCGCCGTTCACGCCTGTCCCTTTCCTGGGGGTCCTCTGTGAAAGAGACTCCTGGTGAGCCAAACACTCTCCGTAGAAGCTGCATGTATAAACTTGACCAAGGGGCCATTATGAACTGAAATGCAACGACCTCTGGGATCACGTCCTTTTCTTCCATTTAACGTACCCATCATCTTCCTGCCGATGTCTTGGAAGGCCCTTCTTTTCTTCCTCTCATCCTCTATTTGCTTCTTCTTTTCCTCCATCTGCTGCTCCCTCCGCTTCATGGCCTCCGCCTCCCGCTCTGCCTTGGACAGAAACTTGGGCTGAGAAGGAAAGAAAACGTTGCAACACAAACAGTTAGGCAATCAAATGCAGTATAATATGTGTGTGTACCATGCAAAAGAGAAAAAAATTACAATAAAAGAGTAACAGAAAAAATCCTTTCGCTGTTATACCTTGGCCTCTGCCTCTTCCTCTGCTTTTTTTTTAGCCAGAAGCTCTTCCAACGACAGCGGTTGAACCTGAGGGAACAAGAAAAAAAGTCAGAAAGAGATACTTCAGTGCATACTGATGTAATTTAAGTTAGTGAAAACTTTGCCTTTTCTTTCTTTTTTTCATCTTCTTCCTCCTTCAGGTCTTTCTCCTTCTTTATTCGTGCATCTTTTGATTTTGGTGATGTGCTTCTGTGAAGGAGATGGGACAGCTGTTAGTTATGGGAAGAAACTAAATACAATAATTCCATAATACGCTTATGGCTAATAAAACATTAAGCCATATAGGAAGTTAACCAGAAATTTGGTCATAATGGGAAATGTAAGACCAAGAACAGGCATACTGTTATTGTGAGTTATCTGAATTTGGGACGCTATCAACAAGCCCAGAAGTAAATTGAGTTAGTAAGGTATCCTGCTGTGACCAAATTACTATAGTGGAGGAGGCTGAGGCAAGACTAAACACCTGGATTTCTTCCGGTCTTTGTCACGACGATGGCTGTCCTTGTCTCTGTCTTTTCGGCTCCTATCTCTATCCCTGTCGCGTTCTTTGTCTCTCTCCTTGTCTTTACGGCGATCCCTGTGAAGGTAAATGAACATGATGAATACAGTAGATTTGAGTGACCGCTGTCAACTTTATTTCTTCAGATGTTTGGCATACCTATCTGCAGATTTGGAGCGTTTCTCTCTGGAGCGTCCTGCCTTACGATCCTTGGAGGGGGAACTTTTCCGATCCCGATCTCTTGAGCGACTTTTGTCTTTCGCCCCCAAGATATCGCTCTCTTTCTTGTCACTTGATTCACCTACCATCTAGACACAGGAAAAAATCGGTCGTATTAGTAGCAGTAGCACAGTGACTCCTGAGATTGCCACTATTCCCTCACAGCAAGAAGGTCCTGGGTTTAATCCCAACCTGACCCAATGGCCCTTTCTGTGTCGAGTTTGCGTGGGTTTCCTACAACAGTCCAAAAACATGCAGGCTAATTGGTGACTCTAAATTGCCTGTAGGTGTGAATGTGAGTTGTTGTCAGTCCCTATATTTCAGCCCTGTGTCGGCCCGTCCGCGACCCACAAAAGGATCGACGGTATAGCCAAAGGATGGTTGACTGAAAACATTTGTCGAAACGTAAACTACCTATACATGTTTTCTAGTCAAGGTTGTGGAAATCATAAATAACTGGTCTAAAACTTTAAATACTCTTGCGCATGAGGGTATCGTTGGTCGTATTAATGATTGTAGGACTACACAAAATAAATTATATCAATAACGTTACAGAGATTAGAGCTCCTAGACTAGGTAGCTATGCTGTGTTAGCGAACGTAGACATTAACAGTACTATGTATTTCTTTCTTGGCTGCTTTCGGTTTAAGGATGAACAACTACAAGATCCATATACTCAATGCTTATGGTCATGAGGATAAATTCAAATAAAACGTATCGAAATAACGTAACAAACCTTGATTATTGTAACACAAGGAACTTGCGAAGTATATTCGTTTTATCAAGACGCCATATTTACGGCGTGAGACGAAGAAAACATGTGGGTTCGGGAAGTGTAGTTTATTGATCGGTTTGACCGTTACAGACGTTTTCACATTAAAACTACGACACCCGACTACGTCTCGAAAAACCAGGACCCTCGATGTTGGTATGTCACCACCTAAATGCCTGAGTAAAATCATTTCCTCCTGCATGTTATGTACCACAATAGGCACGGGGTGGCAATATTTTGTGTCCGTGTCCATGGCTTTAGAATAGCTACCACAAAATTATTTTTCTTTCCTAAAAAACGGTCCTTTATTTCATAACTTTTACAAATTTCAGGGCAAACAGAATCAGACTCCCTTCCTGCCTTATAGGGCCCCTTTTTTCTCACTGTCAATATCTTTATTTAAATAAAATATAAATAATTAATTAATTAAAAATAATTTACCCTGTTTCACTGCACTGACCAAATACTTTACTCTTACTTCAGTACAAATGTATTTTCACTGTCCGTTGTATAATGTCAAACACTGTGTTTTGGGGAATTTAATTACTATTTATTCAGGGCTAACCATTGAGTGCACATGGGGTTAGCAGTCCCAGGTTGAAGAAGAGGAAACTCTAGAGACTACAGCTTCAGTCAAATCTGACAAAATGTGAAAGTCCACGTTAGTAGAAAATGATCAATACAATTAGTCTGGTTGTGTAGCAACACGTTTGCATTTGTGAACTTGATGATGAACCACCATTTATTAATATGAAAAGATTGTCTTTCTTTGTTCTGAGACATGATGATCATATTTTTCTTATGTTTCTTATGTGTTTTGATTAACAGAAATGAACAAATTTTCTATGAACTTGTCATCGCAAAATAAAAGATGCCAGTGAGGAACATCCACACTTCTTTAAGTAAATAGAATTATTTAACAACTGTAATGTTTCTATTTAAAACACTATTGTTAAGCTGGATAGGAAATGGAAGGACAGTGCTACTATTTCATACAGAGGAAATCAATGCAATGGGCCTTTTATTCAATGTCAAAAACATAATTGGCTAAATTCTGTGTGTCCTTCAGACATACTTCCTATACACCCAAATACACACTCTATCATGCTTTACTACTGTTGCTATGACGACCCTGCTCAATAAAATGAACTGTCTGGCAGATACGTTTGTCAAAAAGGAACATGTTATCATACCTTCACCACTTGCTTCTGGCCAAATACACACAAGCACATAACAAAGACAAAACACCACAATCAGTCTGTTTAAGAAGTAATTTGCTTTATGTATACTTTACTCTATGGTGCTTACTCTACAGGTTTTTTATTTAAAATGGTCGACTATAGGTTGCAAAACAAGGCAGCATCTCCCATATAAGGAAGACAGTCATGTAGTTCATAATGGGTGGGCAGGCAATTACCCAGATGGCACACGCAAGACTTTCTAGAAAACAGAAATTGTACACTGACCCATTTAAAATGTGTGTTTACACAGCCAAATCTATTTGACTGTATTTCATGGTTTTGTTAATGTAGCACATAAAGGTTTTTTTTTTTGTCTTGTGAGACAATTTGGCCACGGAAGATTAAATATGTATGTTATATGTTGTTTGCCGTTACATTTAGTAATGGAATTAGAATTGTCTATAAAGACATCAAAAAAGGAACCGTCTGACCCAACCACTAAATCCCCAATCAGCTGCACCCTGCACTGTTGACTACCCTAACAGCCCTGTGCTGTGACCTCCTACTCCTAATCCCCCCTGGTATATCCTCCCTGGTACATCCTGATGCCAAGCATGGTTGTCCAATTAAGCAGCTATATGAGCATTCAGTGTAAACATACCCAGAGGGCATGACTTGGTGGGCTTAGACGCAGGAGGAGAACTGGAATGGTAGCGAGGTAAAGGGAAGGCTGTGTGTGTGTGTGTGTGTGGGGGGGGGGGGGGCGTTGACTAGACGAGGGGAAGTGATAGGAGATAGAAACATTCCAGCAGACCTGCAGGCACCCGTGATGATGGAGGATGCTCACATCTCTGCACATGGGAATGTGAGCTATGCAGAGCGGTCAGAATCAGCTGCTAAGAGCCCATCTCACGCACATGCCTATGTTTGAACAAAACATACTCACAAGAGAAGACATGCCGAACATCTGATGTTAACGGCAAAGGAGTATCAATAACAACAGATATTTCTGCATGTGGTAAATGTGTATAATCATTGACAAAACGCCACAGAAAAATTTGGGTGCATTTTAATTGGGTTCATTGGGAGTGTATTAGGTATGCTAATATACTGTTGATAATGGTTAATAATTAATGTGACTTTTTCCCTGGGGCTGCAGGCCTAGCTTACAGAGGGGCCATGCTGTATGCTTTTTGTGAGAGGGAGGTCATGTGCTTCACTGGGCATCCAAGAGCCAAGAGCACCAAACACATGCCCAGATCTGTTGCTATGGGGCGGCCTGAGCCAATAAATTACAAAATAGCTGTAGAAGGAGCACGCAAATATACAATGGATTGTCATTGCAAAATGTACCATGAAAGTCAAATAAGTCAAGGATCACAGGTCAAGCATTGTCCATGGGTACCTCTAGCCTAGAGATTATGCTAAGCAAATGAACATAGAGTATTTTAAAGTGATGTATGGTGATTATATTTGAAGAAATGTGGACAATTGCATAAAACCTACATCATAATGTATGAGACCATAACAAATATACGATTGTAACATGCAGCTCACACATGTTTAGACAGAAACATGATCAGACAGCCTCTTGGAGGGTGCAGACACTATGTCAGTTCCCCCTCCTCGCTCCGCTGAGCCTGTGTCATACAGTCACATTTTTACATCCACAGACAGGAGTTATGACACTGTCAGAGCAGAGGCACAGCTCTATGAAGGCTGTATGAATGTGTGTGTGTGTGTGGTGTGTGTGTGTGTGTGTGTGTGTGTGTGTGTGGTGTGTGTACGTTTGTGTGTGTGTGTGTGTGTATGTGTGTATAGTGTATGTAGAAGAAAGAGAGAGAGAGATAGTCGTTGAATGTGATTTGAAAGCAGCATACAGATAGCTCATCAGTAATCAGGCGGCATAGCTTTTCCCGACCCCTTTCCCTCACTCCTTCGTATGTTGTTGCAGTGATATGTCTGATCATGTATTAGCTTGTGATGATGTGTGTGTGTGTGTGTGTGTGTGTGTTTGTTTTTTCTTACATGTGTGCGCTGCCATGTCTGATGGATGATATACTTATTTGGTAACGAGCATCACCGCAGAGCGGCCATTTTCCCACATTCCCTGAGAGGATTTCAGACCAATGAGGAGGAACCGTGTCCTAAATCACACTCTCCTAGCCTTTTTATGCCCCCTGCCTGTGCCCCCTGCATCTGCAAACCATCCCTCCACCCCCAACTCCAGCTCACTACCTCTGCCACCCCCACCTCTGTCTGCTGAACTGTAGGAAATGGTCCTTTGTCTAGACTGCACACACTCGTCATGGATTCCTTTTTTATCATATGCTAATGCAGTTGTCTTTTTGTCTCTATTACTTAAAATGAACAACAGCAAACAACAGCAAATATTTGTAAAATGTAAAATATATGTAATGTATGTAAAATATAATTATTAATACTTCCGTGTTTGTGTGTTCTAGGTATATTTCTCCTGGCTTTAGGTAAAAAAACGAAATTAGTATAGCATGAAAACTAAGCTACTGAAAATATCAGAGGGTAGAAGTCCACTACGGTTATTATTTGAGTGTTTTATCTAACCCAGTCACGTGCCATGAGCCTGCCTTGGAGCCACACGTCACAGATGAATGACTAAACTGGACAGGCAGTGCCAACCCAAACGTTTGTCTAATTTCCCAAGACTCATTGCATATGGTCTCAAATATGTTTTCGGTTTTATTTTTTCAGTGAAAGGATCCCTTGTTGGCACAGGTAAAGACATAAACAGCTTAATATTCCCACCCCTTCTACTTCAATGCTGGCTGACCCTCTGTCTCGGACACATCAATGGCCAAAGACATCCACCTCAGCCCAGATCCTCGATGTCTGGAGTGATGTGTCTTCATAGACCCTTCTATCTCTGGCTGAGATAATACTCAAGGTAACAGACATATGGCAGTGAGGCATGGAGAGTAGTTTCTTCTGGCTGATAATTCAAGTACGCCCAACTTTTATCCAAGTTACATCGTTAGAGTTATGGACCATGGTAACACACCTATGTTTCCTAAAAGAAAATCGAAAGGAAGCAGTGTAGATATGAGAAACCCACACCAATAAATATAAAAGGCTTAGTAGTCAAGAGATAACGGGTCATTTTATGAGTTCATGTGCTGCAGCAGGTGCAATAGCATATAACCTAAATACTCTCTGGTCTGGAATTATAACAATAATCATTGTGTGTGAATGCGTTAACAGTATGTAGCTGATTTGATTGTATTTATCTGTTAGTGCTATCCACCAGATTCAGGGGAAAGGAGTAGTCTCCCAGGGAAATAGATAGAATCGTTAAATATGCTTGTTTTGACACCATATAAGCTACAATGATTTATCCGTTTGACCAGCTATTTTTACTTCAATTGTATCACTAACGGTGTTCAGAACAGAATGTACCGGCACTGAAGTTCGAAGCGTTAAGGTACTGACCTCCAAGATGAAGTTCTTAATAGCTTTATAACACACTATGGGCTGGGAGGGATGATAGCTATAGATTATGTCATGAGTAACCTCTGTATCTCAGTAGGCAAGCACATCACTGAGGTTAGTGATTTATATGCATGTTTAGACCGACAACAAATTGGCCGAAGGTTCTCTCCTTGAAGTGAGGATAAGAAAACCATGTTGATCTTCCATACAGACAAAATAAACAAAGCGTTATCAGACACGTCTTTGTTGAGGGAACCTTGGAGAGAATTTCTACCCTTGACGTCAGTTCACTATCACCCAAAATGAGCAGTTAAACATTGCATTATCCTTCTGCAGTGGGAAAGAAAGTTCCTTCATTTAAAAAATCTTCAGAAAGATAACTTGTCGGACACATTTCTATATGACTATAAATTCAATTTGCAGCCTGCATGGCCTTTGACGCAAGAGCGTTTGCACTATTTAAAAGTAAATTTGAAGTGGTTTCTCCAGCTTTCTAAGTAAAGTGCAGTTGCAGGCTTTGGTTCAATTAGCTAAATCACGTCCTTCTGACAAGAGAGGGCACTTGTGTAAGGGATCATCCATAAAGACCAAATGATGGCTGCGACCATGATATTTTTTGTGTCAAGTACTTTAACAATGAGTGCAATGCAATTCTCTCCATGAGAACCCTGCGTTTCTGTGTATTAGTCTCAATCCTGCTCTTATTTTCATTTGCAACGTCATCAGCAGAAACCCTTTACCCTATGAATAAAAAACTAAAAAAAATTTGATGGCTTCTTTTTTTGGGGGGGGAGGGCGTCATTTGATCATTTATTATTTAGATCTTGACATTAGAAAAGGATATGTTTCTTTATGTACAGTGTAGATGAAGATGTTCTAATGTAGAGAAACGCATAATAAGCTGCTGCCACAATTCACTCAGAGAGCTATTTTTAGGGCTGAAACAAATTTCTGTTGGCATTGGTTAATGCTATAGAAGAATGACTCAAGCTTTATTTAGGTAACGAATGCAACATTAAAGTAGTAAAACACAAGCAGGCTAATCGATCATTTAAGCAAATTAAAAACTTGTATTTAAATTAATATAATAAAAAAACATGAATAAGAACATTATTATTCAATACATTAAGATTGAGTTTTTGTCCTTGGACAGAACATTTTTGTTCTGTTTCAATAATGATTTTACAGTGTGACAATAAAACATCAGAGAAAAGATATGCACAAGAAAAGGAAGCCATCTCCAAAAAGGAGCAAACCCACCGGTTTCCCCCTAAAAAATAGAGGCTGTATTCTTGATAAAAATGTTGCTTCTCTCAAAACTATACAACAGCAATGAAAAACACATGAATTATTGTCAACAACAGTTGTGGTCAAATAAATTAAGGTTCAGACACCTTTGTAGTTCAATGCTCTGCACCATGAAATGCCCATCTTTCACCTGAGCGGTGGGTTTTCAGTGGAAGCTACAAATAAAAGGTGAAAGCCCTATCGGAGAGCTGTCTTTCTCTCTCTGCGAGACAGAAACCCGGCTCATGCCTGCCCCGTCTGCTCGCATTGTTGCTAGGCAACACATTAAATTCCAGTGTTCTGTACATCCAAAGAGCTCCAGAGCTGTTTAAACCTACAAATCACAAAGTCTTCTATTAGCACAGTTGTCAACAACCCTAGGATGATTCCAATGCATACATAAGAACTATCAAACCACAAAAATACAGAACCAAGAAGACATGTGTAAATTGGAAACAAAAATGTATTTAATAAAAAAAATCATGGCAAAATAATTATAAATAGGGAATTTAAAGCCCCACAAATGTTTTTACTTTGGACAGGACCAATTCAATTTCAATTCAGCATACATTACTTTCAATCCATCCCTCAGAACCCCTTAGAATCATTGAAAATCTAAAACAATAACATTTCATTTTCTAACGACTTGACATCTTGCCAACTATAAGCCACAATGTGATTGGCAGTAGGGTCCTTTTGGCACAGGAAGCTGACACTGTCAGCATTGACAAATCCAGCTGATCTAGGCATCAGTCGGCTTGCTGGCCTTACAAGTACTTTTCTCTTGCAATGTTACGGTTAAAAGCTAAAAGATGAGGATTAAAACTCTTTCCAATGTTATGCAACCATCGGGCAGCTGGAGGATTTAAAATAAGGATTATTTAATGCAGCATAGATGAGCATAGGATTTGTTGGCTTTTTTTTTTTTAAATGAACAGTTGGGCATTAAGTGGATCACGTCAAACAGCATCCCTCACAGTTTTTTAAAGAAGAACCCAGGATTCATTATATCGTTATTGGTGACATATATTCTTATATACATGTCATCACAAATGGTGTACAGTTAACAGCATCAAAGAAAACCAAGTAGGCCATAAAAACAGAATGTCGAAATAAAAGTCAACGCAAATACAGAAAGTGCACTTAAAAAAGTCCTGTCTGCACCTTTGGTGTGTTACGGTCACAGCATGTTCGTATTGGTGACCGATCGGAGGGTTATAATCGCATGCAGTCCTTAAGATCTGCCCCCTTGGTCAATATACTCCGATCGCCTCAGAATAGAAAGAGCACTCAGCCTGCCAACCAGGCCCCCACCACATCCCATTTCTTCCCTGGCAGATTCAATTTCCTTAACGCAATGCAGTGGAGCTAGCCATGGACACAATTCCTTTAAAGGTCCTTTGAAAGAGGCCCCACTGTTTCAAAATTAAATCACTTCGAGTACCGTTCCCCTCTAACTGTTAGGAAAATAAATGCTCAGTTTATTTTTCTTTTTTTTTGTCAGGAAAGGAGCACGTTCTTCGATATCAATTTTCAAAGAACGAGAGAGGGATGGGAGAGAGGCCACACTGTCTGCATTTCAAGCAGGTCTCATCATAGTAATGTAATGAAATGCAATGTTTACTACCACCCTCCTCAATGGAAAACTTGAGAGGAGACTGTCCTTACACCAGCGGCTGGACAACCATCAGCCACACCGGATGAGAGAAGAAGCTTAAACACATCACTTGCTGGAACGGGATTACACCTTTAAAGTGCATCACTGTGTCCTCTCCACAATGGCATACACACACACCCTCTCATACACATACACGTGTACGCATACACGCACACACGCACGCGCACACACACACACACACACACACACACACACACACACACACACACACACACACACACACACACACACACACACACACAGACACACACACACACACACACACACACACACACACACAGAAACACACACACAAAGTGTA